>OX451741.1:1411040999-1411042284 GCA_948472305.1 Vicia faba | reverse complement strand
GAATCTTTCTCACGTAGGACCTGAGATGCATTTTTGGACAGGACAGCCCATCATACCTCACAAACACTGGCACCTTGAACTTTGGGGGAATCACAATCCCGGCAACCAAACCCAAGTCTTCAAAGTCCAAACCCGGTACTCTTTGTAGCTCCATGGCGGCCAATCTGTCTTCTAAACCCTTGTATTTATCATCAGCTGGAGGGTATTGCTGATCAGAATAATCTTTGTCCTCTTTGACCTCCTCTTCTTCCACGTCGGACTCGGAAGGTACCGCAGCCCCACCTCCTTTGCTGGTTCCTTCATCAGAAGTAGGAGGAAATTCAAGCACCCTCCGAGCTTCTCCGTCAAATCTTCTCCCCAAAGTAGCCACCCCGAGTCTCTTTTTCTTCTTTTTCACTGGATCTTTATTCCCCAACAAGGTCTTGAGATCCTCCTGACCTTTAGCCAAGGTTGTCAGGAGTTGCTGAAACTGTGCATTTTGAGCTTGCAGGTCTTTGACTGTTTGCTCGAGATCCATTCTACTGAAATAAACAGCAGACAGATAAGGAAACCTGGAGTGAGACCTGCTTATGCACATGATGAATGGTATGCATATGTATGCAATGCATTCAAGGATCTAGGACATTCAAAATTGTTTCAGACAAAGAAGAATGCACGTCATATTAATAAGAAGAAATTTGTTAGTACATAAATGCCCCATGGGCCAAATAACTTCTCAAGGCAAAAAGACATTGCGCATCCTCTTTGGTGCGATGTAGGTGTTGAGGGCCTCTTGCTCGTGGAGTCGGCGGGTAAGCTCTAGAACCTTCTTCTCACTGGCGTAGAAGCTAGCTTCAAAAGTGTTCCGTTCCTCCTTGAGCTGAATCCAACTTTTCTGCATTTCCTCCCATGATGTAGGCATGTCTGGATGTAGGATGGTGTAGGGAACCTCTCCTTCCTTAACAGGCTCTTTAATCACAGGGAGAACATGAGGATAAGGCATCATCAGACTTTGGGCTCGGGCTCGTACCCACTTGAGATAAGGCTCAAGAGGGATGGAGTTCTTGTGTCCCAGAGTCTTGCTATCAACCTTGTTGGGTCTTCCCCAGGCTCTGATGAATCTTTGGCGAAGTCCTTGCGCATCGTTGTCGAAGTCAAAAGCTAGGTCAGGAATCAACATGTCATGAGGGCCATCCCTCCGTGCATATCCAAATTGCCTCAAAGCTAGGCAAGGGTTGTAGGTGATACCTCCTCTGATTCCAAGTAAAGGAACATTAGGAAACTCTCCGCAACGATCGACGATGAT
>OX451741.1:1407740296-1408015899 GCA_948472305.1 Vicia faba | reverse complement strand
AGAGAGAGAGAGAGAGAGAGAGAGAGAGAGAGAGAGAGAGAGAGAGAGAGAGAGAGAAAGAGAGAGAGAGAGAGAGAGAGAGAGAGAGAGAGAGAGAGAGAGAGAGAGAGAGTAGAGAAGGCTGTTAACAAAAGAAGATGAAAATAAAAATATAAAGAAACAAACTTATGATTCGTAAATACCCAATACGCTTGCGCCCACATTAATTATCATACACCCTTCGATCTCATTCGCTTGATCCTCGTGGGACGGCCGTAAGGCCAAGTCCTACCATAAGCCTATACTCTCTCATCCACTCAATCAATCCGGACCCATTCTAAAGCTGTAATGGACCAAGCCCAGTTAATTTCCACACCTCCATTCCCTGTTTTGCTAAAACGCAAAGCAATAATACACCCCTTTCAGAATTTATATTTGGGCCTAACCTAACTTCTAACAGCACCCCCTAGCTTTACTTCATAACTAGAAACAACACCCCCTGGTCAGTTATTTATTTTTTTACATTTTTTATATAATATAATTATAATTATATTACATTATTATCATTTTTTAATCATTATGTTTATTATTATTATTTATATTCATGATTGTTATTATTATTAATTTTTATATTTTATTATTTATTATAGGTGAATATTATTCATTATCTTAATAAATTATTTTTATTTAAAACTTATGAATATATTAGTTTCTACATATTGCATTAACATATTTGTAATCATGCATTAACAAGATTTTTTTTGCAATCTATATGATTAAAAAACACCAACAAATAGCAAACATTTTTTCGCAACAAACTAATCTACACAACTATTTTTTGCAAAAGGGTTTCAAACAGATTTTGACTAACCGCGCATTTAACCAAAATCTCCGCAATCACTACTCCCGGCCAAAATGCGAGGTGATTCAAAGTACGTTTGCGACCCCTAAAAAATACCAACCCCATACGAACTACGAATTAGGACTCTGATTCCTCATAAGAGGATATGTAGGCATACGATCAAAAATCGTAGCGAGTTCCCCTATTCAAAATTAAAACTCTTTCCCCTATTAAAAATTAAAACTCTTTTCCCCTATTAAAAATTAAAATCCTATTTTACCCAACTTGAACCTAAAACCTAATATCCTTGTGAACAAGGTAGATGAAAGGTGCCTAACACCTTCCTTTCGTCTAATGAAGTCCGAAACCTAGAATCTTTGTCTGTGAATTATGGTTTTCTATTAGATTCCCTTCTCTAGGATAAAAATTAATAATGGCGACTCTTGATTTAAAAAATCAGTCGCTATAGTGTGTACTGGGGCAACATGATGAGTCTGGTCGAAAAGAGCATGCAATATACTACCTTAGGAAAAAGTTTACCGACTGTGAAATAAGATACTTACTGCTCGAGAAAACTTTCCGCGCTTTGGCATGGGCTTCTCGCCGACTAAGACATTATATGTTGACCCATACTACTTTGTTGATCTCTAAAATGGATCCCATAAAATATATATTCGAGAAGCCAGCTCTATCCGAAAGAATAGCCCGATGACAAATGGTCTTGATAGAATAAGACATTCAGTACACCACTAAAAAAGAAATAAAAGGAAGTGTACTGGCAGATCATTTGGCTCATCAAGCAGTAGACGACTACCAATCTATGAACTTCGAATTCCAAGACGAGAACATTATGCTAGTTACAGATTATGAAGAACTTGGACCGTATGAAGGACCTGAGCCAGGATCCCGATGGACTATGGTATTCGACGGAGCCTCTAATGCACTTGGCAATGGAATTGGTTATGTAATCATCTCTCCTCAGGGTTGCCATACGCCCTTCACCGCCATATTATGCTTTGACTGTACCAACAATATGGCTGAATATAAGCGTACATCATGGTTATTAAAGCTGCTATTGGCTTGAGAATTAAGTTCTTGAGCGTATACGGAGACTCAACCCTAGTAATCAGTCAGATTAAGGGAGAATGGGATACTAAGCATCTGAATCTCATTCCTTATAGAGAGCATGTGTTGACCTTAATTCCTTACTTCGAGGAGATCACCTTTGAGCACCTCCCACAAGAAGAGAATCAGTTGGCAGGCGTATTAGCAACCGTGTCTTCTATGTTTAAAGTAAGATGGGACAATAAGGCTCCCAAAATTACCAATGAAAGGCTAGACAAACCGACACACTGCTATGAAATTGACACTGACGGAGTATAAGAGAAGCCTTGGTTTCATGAAGTGAAAATATATCTTGAGGCTCAAGAGTATCCTGAAAGGGCATCTATAAATGATAAGAAATTCCTACAGAAGTTCTCAACTATGTTTTTCCCGAGCAACGAAATTCTTTACAGGCGCAACCATGATTCGACTCTGCTTCGTTGTGTGGACAAGAAAGAGGCGGAGAAGATTATGGAAGATATGCACGAAGGTTATTTGGTACTCATTCCAATGGACATACTATGGCTAAGAAAATTATAAGAGCAGGTTATTATTGGTCGACTATGGAAATTGACTGCCATCACCACTCAAGAACTTGTCACAAGTACCAGATCTATGCTGACAAAGTACATGTTCCTCCAGTACCTATGAATGTCTTGACTGCTTCTTGGTCGTTTGCAATGTGGGGCATTGATATAATTGGAGAGATCAAACCTAATGCTTCCAACGGGCATCGCTTCATCCTCGTCACCATTGATTACTTCACAAAGCGAGTTGAAGCAGCCTCGTTTTCCTCTGTTACTAAGAACGTGGTTGCCCAGTTCATTAAGAATAACCTTATCTGTCTGTATGGCATCCCAAAGAGGATTATCATAGATAATGGTATCAATCTCAACAATACTGTGATCACGAAACTTTGCATGCAGTTCAAGATCAAGCACCACAATTCTTCTCCATATCGACCAAAGATGAATGGCACAGTGGAAGCCGCCAATAAGAATATTATGAAGATTATATAAAAGATGGCAATAACGTATAAAGGTTAGCACAAGATGTTAGCATTTTCTCTCCATGGTTATCACACTTCAGCTCAGACATCAACTAGGGCAACCCAATTCTCTCTGGTCTATGGTATGGAGGTTGTCTTACCTGTCGAAGTTCAGATTCCTTCCTTGAGAATTATGAAAGATGCAGACTTGGACGAACACAAATGGATTCAGACTAGGTTTGACCAGTTGAATTTAATTGATGAGAAGAGGCTTACGACTGTCTGTTACGGTCAGATGTATCTGAAGCGTATGATCAAAGCCTTCAATAAGAACATCAACCATTGAGAATATCAGGCTGGAGACTTGGTAATACATCGCATCATCCTACCGAAGGGTGATCCCATGGGCAAATGGACTTCCACCTACGAAAGGCCATTTGTGATCAAGTAGATATCTTTGGGTGGTGCCATGATACTTACGACCATGAACAATGAAGATCTTCCACACCCGTTGAACACAAACATAGTTAAAAAATACTACGCATGAAGACGACCCACTAGGTTGACTGGACTAGGAAAAAACAAGGGCATCCTGGCGAACCAAAAGGGTTCGGACAAATATTAGGGATATATATAAGACTGTACACCCGGCAAGTCGAAAACCCGAAAAGGCGGCTTGGAAAAAAAAGGGTTTCCCAGTGGACCGAAAATCGAAAGGGAGTTCTAGGAATAAGTTAGGGATTAAAGCGTACGACTATGTCCCATTGGATCATTCACAACCAGCTCTAATACCAACGGCAAGTTCAAATGGTATAGATCGATTCAGTCAACTTCTTCCAACAACAAGGGGTGAGATGCTCAAAGACATAGGGGCAATAGCAGAGTTTAAACCTGACGAGATCATTTACACATAACTATATACTTTGTACTCCTTTCTTTTAACGATGATTTCCTCTTACTAGGATTTCTGTCTCCCTGTACAACAATCTCCTTTTTATAGGAAAACTATCAATATAAACGCAGTTTCAAAATTTAAATTTTGTTTTGCTTTTTGTTTTGTTTGCAAAGACGTCCAATCACTAAATTGAATGAACATATGCATATGAATATGATTACTGTTTACAAATATATACGTAAAAACAGGAATAAGAATTTACTCAAGACTCCAGGAGGCGGGATAAAGTTCAAGTCGTCTGTAATCCCCATAGAACAACTCCCATAAGATTGTCCCCTGCAGAGTCATCTTCATAAAACTCGATGCATTCCCCACAAGTATGAAATATTCTAATCATACTCAACAGTAGATCCCCTAGCATTCAAAGGATTGTGATTTTTACAGCAATGTCGTCAACCTATGCAGTCCCAATACACGTCAGAGAGTATATCATCAACACAGTTCATAGAAATTCTCTCCCCCAGTTGAGCTTATTTCTCCAACACGGTAAAATTCCTCAGTAAAGCAAATCCCTCAGCAGATCATATTCCTCAACAAAGTGTTTCCCCAACAGGGTTTATTTCCCAAACAAGATTAGTCTCCCTAGCTTGAGTCTATCACTTCGACTACTACAAATCACTGGTAAAACTTCTCTCTCCAGCAAAGGGTAGTCCAGAACATTATCCCTAGAGCGTTGCTAAAAAAATCTGAAATCGGACCAGATATCAATTAATCTTATCCTCCCCCAGACGAGTCGGCATCCATATCGAAAACTCAGTCGGACAACACCTCAGAAGGTTATCCATCTCTTTTATCTCCAATCCCGGTATAAAAGAATTAAACTCTCCAGTAGAGCGATGAACAACCAATGTTCTTGAACTCTTCTCCCCAAGTAGAAATTAAATTCCCCAGCAGAGTTTCCTCAAAAAGCAAGTAGGAGTCCCCGGCAGAGACATTCTAAACAAGATTTAAGAATTATTGTCACCTTCCCCAGCAGTAGTCTGGGATTTATTTTCCCGATAAAAGATGTTATACAAAGCTTCCGATACACTTCAACGACATCTCACGTTCATACATCATTTATCATAGCATATGCATACAAAACACATATAGCACACTCTCATTTTCTTTAAGAACATCATTACACAATGCACTACATACATCATGAAATTGCATAAATACTAACTCTATCTTTTCAGGTAAAGTTCACAAATAGACGAACATCATCAACAATTTTCTAACAGGTCGTAGAGTAATCCCTGAAACAGGAAAGGGCGACTATCTACATGACCAGACAATTTCCTTTAGAAACTGAATTCTAACAAGCATTTCTGTCAGAGACTAAATCTGACAAGTAGCTATTTAAGCACTTTCCCCAGAGAGTCATTCTGAAAAATATCTCTTTTAGATGAAGTCGGGCGTAGACATCTTCTAGTGCATCATTCAAATGAAGTCAGGCATAGATTTCCTTCTGATACTCTTTTTAGAAAAAAGTCAAGAGTAGACTCCTTCCAATACCTCTTCTAGATGAAGTCGGGCATACACATCTTCTAGTACATCATTCTAGACAAAGTCGGGCATAGACTCATTATAGTATATCATTCGGATAAAATAAAGTGTAGATTTATTCTGATATTCTTTTTGGACAAAGTCGGGCGTAGACTCATTCCAAACACATCTTCTAGAAAATTCAGGCATACACTCACTCTAATATATCATTCAGATAAAATCAAGCGTAGATATATTCTGATATTCTTTTTGAACAAAGTAGGGCGCAGACTCATTCCAAATGTATCTTCTAGACAAATTCGAGCGTAGAATCATTCTAGCACATCATTCAGATAAAATCAAGCGTAGATTCATTATGATATTCTTTTGGACAAAGTCAGGCGTAGACTCATTCCAAATACATCTTGTAAGAAAAAGTAATACGTAGACTTATTCTGATATTCCTATCAAAAGTTACCCTAGATGGCATCTATAAGCCCATCTCCGACGATATCCCGTCACTCTCCAAATGGCATCTTTAAGCCTGTTCCTAGTATAATCGACCAACAATGTTACTTTCTGCACAGGCGAGTACAAATTTATGGGCACTTAAGTCTTCAATCATCTTCTACCTTCAATTCATGAATGAAGGACATGCCAATCTAACCCTTTAGGTTTAAGAAGATTGAACAGGGGCAGTTGTTGTACCCTAAAATTTTCCATCCCATTTTCATTCAAGATATTCTCTTGGGGTCCTCAAATGCTCAAGGTTTCTCAAGAATTGATGAGCCAAATTCTTCTCCTAAGCAATAGACTCACAACTATGGTTTTGTATTTCTCAAGGAATATTGGGTTTCCAAGGCTTCAAGTGGTTTTCATGGCTCCTCATATGCTTCAAAGAATTCTCATACCAAGTTTCAAGCCTTGCGTCACAAGTTTGCCCAGTCAATGGCTCGGATGACTGAAAATCAACTATATTGGGTGGAAAGTCAATTATGGTCAACATACAGTCAAACCTCAAGATTTTTGGTCAACATCAATATTTTGAAGTCACATTCATCATTTGATCAATTTTTGATCATGATTCCTCAAGAAAAGCCCTCAAATCATCAAAAGTCAAAAGTTGCCAAATTAGGGTTTCCTTAGAAGAAGTAAACTGAAATTTACCAAGCATAACTTTCACGTGCTTAATCAGCTTTTCCCCAACCAAATCCCATTTTGAAGGAAGTTCAATTCTATACATATTTGTCTCTCTAAGCTCAAGTCCAAAAAATGCATCATTTGAGAGATATAAGCCAATATATTACATGTCATTTCAAAGGTTAATAAAAAGACATTTTTTGTCAAGGCAACTTACATCAAGATAAATCTTTAAAATAAAAAATTATCAACATAGAGGTTGTATAGGGCATCTTGAGATTTCCAAAAAGTCTAATATCACCTTCAAAAGATAAAAATTGAGAGAGTTATGACCATTGCAAGTTGGGAAATTTTGAGCAAATGAATGAAGTTCAAATTGAGCAAGCTTGATGTTTTGGGCTATTGGGCCATGATTTAAGAGTCCAAACGTTTATTATACTCTTCATACACCTCAATCCTTATCCTTACACCCCTTGACCTATTTTTATTTTTATTATTTCTATTATTTTTTATTTATTATTAATAATATAAAATAAATACTATAAAATCATATCTTTTTACACAAGATCCAAGCCCACATGACTTTGACCTAATTTATCCTATATAATATCATTCATTCTCATACAAGGACACACAGAAAACCTTAACTCACTAATTTTCAAAAAATTCCAAACTTTTCTCAAGAACCCTAAATCTTGAAACTCTTGTGCCAAACCCTTTTCACTATAAAACATTCACTCCATTCTCTTCCAGCAAGCCTATTGAGTAAGTGTGGACCAAATTGGATGGTCCAAAACCTGTGAATCGAATTACATGGCATCTCTGGTTTTAATAATGTTCATGACATTCATATTTTGAGTTTTTGTTTGCTTTAACATGTACTAACGTCCCTAATGTGTTTATAAGTCTTGATAGTGCAGGTTAGAACAATCGTGGAGGTCTCATGCATGCTGAAACGTGAACCACCATACTAGCATCGATTTCACATGTTTACATAATAGCTCTTAGTTCCTTATGTTTTAGCCTTCAAAAACACTCCAATTGGATTCACATCCTTTGATTTAGGGGGGTAGGGTAGATTTGGCTTCCTAATAATGCTTATTTTACAGGTTTATTGGAAGAGCACAATCAGAGAAGACGATCGGAGCTAGGGCTCCGGTGCCTCTCTGGTCAACATAATCATGTTTTATATTTATACTTATTGTTTTATTTATATAAAAGAATTTATATCCACCCCAGTGGTAGAAACGCGTGCGCTAAGTCACTCCTCTCCCAGGTCATGGGTTCGATCCTCGGTTTTGTCAATTTTTTCATATTTTCATTATTTTTGCAGGTTTAATATATGATGCGTATGGACCTATTACCTTGACACAACTAGCGTGTTGGCCTGGTGGTATGATAGCTGTGGAGAATTCTTGAGGGCATGTGTTCAACATCCATTCCTACTCTTTTGGTCATTCTATGTTTCTCACTCTTTTTCACTCCTTTTCTTTAAAACCTTTTTTTTCAAAAAAACTTTTTTTAACGAAACCTTAATTTAATTTTAGGCTTTAAATTTGATTTTAGTTTTTTTCTCTAATTTAATCAATTGAATTTAATTTTAGGTTTTATTTAATTAACCCTAATTTGATTTTTTAGGTTTTCTCGATAAATTAAAATCAAATTAGATTTTAGGGTTTCGATTAGTTTAAATTACCTAACTTTTTTTTATTAATTAAAATCAATTAGACTTTAGGATGATTATCAAAACTTTTTTGTCATGCAATCACTAAAACAAATTTTCCATTTTCTCTTTTACAATCTTTACGTATTTACTTTCGCATTAGTTTTTCCCAATTATATATCTACTACAGTATGTAATAGTTAATCAGAGTTTACTTTCTTTTCCCCCTGATTTTATGGTTTTGTATCCCCCACTCCACAAGCCATGTAATTGTTTAGGTTTACTTTCTGCACCTTTACTTTTCGCAATTTACCACTTTCCTTATTACTGCATAGTAACTAGGCATGTATGGCAAGATCTAAAACCAAACATTAGATAACCCTAAATACAAGATAAATAACTGAATTGATTCACTTTTCACACACTTACCTCTATGATAATCCTACTTGTTTCCTTAAAATAAAAGCAGTCATGTCCCTTGAATGTGGGGACGCTTTAGCAAAGGCCCTCGATTAAAAAGATCATAGTCCCTCGATGACCCTTACGATGCTGCCTTCGATAAAAGATCTTAGTCCCTTATGATAAATTGCTAAAATGCCCCTATAGGTTTCCTTTATGACTGTACAATGACCCGTGCCTGTCCCTTCACATTCAACGATAGGGTTTCCTACTAACTAATGGTAGGATAGCACTATCTAAGGAGGAGTAAAATAACACGAAAGACTTTTGTGTAGGTAGATAACTCGTAATCGCTTGCTTACAAAAACAACACATCTTTTACATAAGACACTTTTCTCTGAAATATTTTCAAAAAAAAAAAGAAACACTTTGTACGCATTCTTAACTTATACAAGAATAATTACAAAGTTGCCGCACTTAGGCATTTTTCAAGATATTTTCAAAAAAATCACATACACAAAGCATTTTCAAAAAGTGAGCTAGAGATTAAGAGCTCGTAGATAACTATGAATGAAAAGGGTGCTAACACTTTCCATTTCCATAACCTACCCCCCGAACTCATAAAATTCTCAGAGGTCTTTCCTATTCTTTTTACCTTTTCCTTATTGGATAAAAGAAAAGTCAGTGGCGACTTTTTCTATCCGCAACATTTGCGATAAAATGCAAAACCAAATCAGTTCTCCCAGCATATTACATTGTGCATCTAAATGATTATGAATACCTTGACAGGACCTGGGTTTTTGTCTGATGTGTTGCTACAGAATTGAAGTTTGGACAAAGGTTGCACGATCTCATATAACTTGTGCTAGTCTGCCTCTGGAGATTTTGTTGTGTTAAGCAAAAATGCCTTGAGAGTGTTCAGTTTGGTTTCTGAACCTGGCTGAAGGTAGTAGGCTTGGAATTCAGTGGGAAGTGTTTGATTTTAGAGCATTGTGATTATGCCTCTGATTTATGTTCTACAGTGTGTTAGAGTTGCCCATGTGTCTTAAGAATGTCCATAGAAATTATGATGGCTCAAGAGGGAGTTATATTGTTGGTTGATGGCTAAAGTGACCAGGCTCTGTGATAAGAAGTTGATGTCCTGCATGATGCTGTAACATCATTCTTGTTGGTGGATATTTTTAGAAGAGTCCTTGAATGTATATATATATAAGGACGTTTAGCAAGCACTGATATTGTTATTATTGTCAATAAATTCTTCATCATACCATTTTCATCATGGTATTTTATTGACTATTGTTAAGAAAAGGGAATCTCCTTGTCTTTGCATTACTATTTGTTTGGAGGGAAACATGTTTAAAACATTGTTGTGACATCATTCCAGGTGAAGACCCTGCTGACTAAGGTAAGGATGTTGTTAATTCTATTATATCAGATATTGAATATGCTTTGTGTTGATGCTGATAAAGAAGGAAAATGGTGTCAGATAGTGTAATATGATCATAATGCTTGTTGTGGAGGTGGCGTCTTCTACTATAAGAAAAGTTTGTGTGAATTTGGATCTTGTGGAGCAAGCTATCTGAATACACTTGTTTGGGAGTATGTCAGAAACTTCAAAACAAGTGATAATGACTTCTTCCTATATAAAGAGTCATGATATTTTGTGTGTATCCTCAAGGAGCTAGAGTATCCAGGATTGTGTCTTCATGGTCTGAGTGTGTTCAGCATGGGGAATAAATTACATGTCTGAGAATTATTGCTGCAGTGGTGGAGATTCTATATAATGTCAGACAATATGTTGTGACATTAGGCTACTAGATGTAGTTGTTGGTGCTCTTGACAAGGAATGGTTGGTGCTCTTGTTTTGTTTCACTATTGTTGAGTGAAAGGAGTATACTCAGAATATAGGGGAAGGTAATGTGATTATGCTTCAGAGCATATGAAAAAGTCTGAAATATCCTTTGCTGATAACTGAAGATGTTTTTTTAAGGGTTGAATACCCAGGATTTGTTTAGCTCTTGTGTGCACTTTGTTAAGTGTTAGTTGCTTATCTTTTCCATATTATGGCTAAAAAGGGGGAGAAGTGTGTATGTGCACTAACCACTAAACCACAGACAGGATGATACTACTGTTGAGGGGGAGAATTTCTCTGTTGTGTTAAGCAGGTGTTGAGAAGGAGTCCCTGCTATGCTGGAATGAAGGGCTCTGAAGAGATGTCAGACAAGATGTATTGACATCACGGTGTTGAGAATTTAGTTTCTCTATTTATTGCATTTGTGTTTAGTAGACTGAATAACTATAACTATTTCTATGGCTGTGTTGCTGCTTATAACTTTGTTGTTATGTCTGTTTGGATGTTGTGCCTTTGATGTGTGTGTTTGATTAATTTTCAAACATGATTATGGTGTTTTATTTTGCAAGAGTTATTAGGTTGTTTTATCCAAAATATGCCAAAGGGGGAGATTTTTATTTCTCTGAAATCATGATTGGCATGAATTTTGGTAAAACTAACTTTGCAGCAACATGTTGAACAAAATGTTTCAACTTGCAGTTTCAACATGTTGAATGTGATGCCTAACCAGAAGAGCTGGACATCTGGATGGTTATAGTTTTGCAGTTTGGAAGATGTTTCAACTTTCTGTTTGAACATGTCAAAAGGGATGTCCTAACCAGAAGTATAGAACATTAGGCCTACTATAACTGACAATCTAGATTCAGTTGTTGTGATTTAATTACTGAATATTCTGGGAATATTTAGTAATCTTATGTGGTGTCCAAGATTGATAAATCAGAGATATTATGTTGGTTTTTCAATATATTCAAACTTTCTAAATATGGAGACATTTTAGTAAAGTTATGATTGAATACCTATTTTCTTGGATAAGTTTTTGCAAACTTTGTGCAGTCTCTCTGCTGCATTTTTGAATCCCAAATCCAGTTCGGAAAAGGTTTATAAATAGAAATAGTTATAACCTAGTTTTGTATGGGTCCAGGATGTAGAATCATTAGGGCTTTGTAATTGTGCCACTCTCTAGGAGATTTGGTTTATGTGATCCACTTGGGTTATGAGTTAGAGTATGTTACAGAGTTGTAATCTATGTTATTGTTCTCCTCGAAGCTTTTAAGCAAGAGGTAGTACTATTCTTGGAGGAAGTTCTTAAGTAACTCAGAGAATTGTTCTTGATCAAAGATGTGAAGCAAGATCAAGCATATTGTTCTTAGTTAAGGGGTGTCTTGATTAAGGTATTTGTTTTGTATTTAAAGTGTGATCTTCATTTAGGTGAAGGTCGTCGATACAATAACTAGGACTGGGACTGTTAGACATCATTGTGGTGATTGGAGTTGAGATGAGATTTCTCATATCTAGGGTGGACCTATGTGGAAGTTGTACAGGGTAGTGATTAAGTGATAAGTTGTAAACTTGAGACTATTTTAGCTTTGAATTGATATTGTCTAGTGAGTTTCCTTCCTGGCTTGGTAGCCCCCAAAGTAGGTGTTGATTTGCACCAAACTGGGTTAACAATTATGTGTGTTGTTTATGCTTTTCAGTATTGTTTTTATGTTGTATATCTTTCATGAGTTATTTAAATAAGATCAGATGTCTCGGCATCTTATAGGACATCTAAGTTCTTACCTACCAAAATTTCAATTGGTATCAGAGAAGGCATTTTGTTCTGTTTTTGGGCAAGATCCTGGGATGATACTTTCTAATCATGGCCAAGGAAGGAGGTATCTACTGAAAAGATGTTTGAACGTGGTCGGTTCATATTGTTGTTTAAATGGTCCCTTGAAGTGGAGGATGGACTATTTGTGACAGATTGAGACGTGGTCTTGTCTGAAGGTGCATGGCATGGTAGTTGGAAGCAGGCTCATGTGCTTCTATTTTATCAGTTTGATTCATTTTCAAACCTATGTTGTTTTGTTGTCACCTGGTTTGTGGTGCTTATGTACAAGGGTGACTAAGTCGTGCCTTATGGTTGTTGAGAAGTTTTCTGATTTTTTTTTTCTTTCCGCTGCATTTGTATCTGATGGAAAACTCCTAGGGTTTGGTGATTTCCTTGGAAATATGTTCTACAAGATGTTATAACATCCTATCAGCAAGGTGTGCAAAATCCTGCTGCCCTAAGGGTTGGCATAACAGATGCTCTGGGTGCTGAACAAATGTGTGGTGATCACATATGTTTGGAACCTACTCCTGACCTGGAAGAGGGTATCTGCGCTATGTGTCTAAGAGGTTTCTATCCTAGAAACATGTATTTGAAAAGTATGTTCGGTCAAGACATGATCAACATATTGGTTACTTCTTGGATTAGTTTATTTCTGATCTAAGAATCTAGTAGTGCATAGGCTAAGCTTGCGATTTTCTTTGGAGACTTGTTAAAAACATCTCAACAAGATTCTTCATGTCTATTCTAAATGTCAAACACATTATCTCTCACATTTGGTAGGTTCCACGGATCAAAGGAACCAAATTTGTGTGTATGAATCAGATTAAGGGATTTGAAGCAACAATTGTTCAAGATGTCTGGCTAGTGTTTATTGTTATCAACATAATTGAGGTTATTTACTCAAACTTGATATAACTATCAAGTCTATGAGAGTGTAGAACTCTTGTTCTGTTACGAGAAGAAAAGTTATCCAAGGAGGGATAATATATTAAGATGTGTCAACCTAAGCTCAGTGGTTGATGGTTGTCTGCATTATTGGAGTATCATCCAAACAGTTTGTGATGAGCTTTCAGTTGTTTGTCTTAAGTAATGTGGAGCTGGTTGATTATGCCTTATTGGAGCAAGGTGTGTTTACTCAAGGGAAGTTCTCCTCAAGCTTAGGTCTAGTAATATGGTGTTCTCACATGATGGAACACTTGATTATGCACAAGGTCTAAAAGTGCATCATTGAGCTTTGGTGGATTAGAAGAAGCAGATGTGTTTGTGGTATGGTGCTGGTTGTATACCCTGTTTAATGTAGTATGTCCAAATACCTATTAGAGTGAATCTCCTCTCTAGGTGCAGAATGTTGGCATCTGACACCTTAAAGTCAGACAAAAGGTCTATCCATGAAGCTTATTAAGGTGTGTATGATGCAAGTTACCGCATGTGTTTATGGTTTGATCTGGAAGGGTGATCAGCTGTTGTTGTGTACTCTTGTGTCCTATGCCGATGCTGAAAAGAATAATTTCATATTTAGTTCAACGTCACAGTAATGGATGAAAATAATGCCCTTCCTCTCAAGGACTTCTCTATCCCATCTCAGCACGAGCCCCACTAAAGCATTGCTAACCCTACGATCCAGGAAAACAATTTTGAGTTGAAAACTTCTTTGCTGCAAATTGTGTAGCAAAATCAGTTCTCTGGTAACCTTATAGAGGACCTTAATTTTCACTTCTCGGTGTTCGTGCAGTACGATGACATATTAAAATCTAATTGCACAAATCTCAAATCCGTTCATCTACGCCTACTTCATTTTTCTTTGAGGGACAGTGCTCGTGCTTGGCTACAATCTCCACTGCAAAATTTTGCTAGTTCCATGTCTTTATGGTTGGCAAAATTTTGGCTAAGAATGGTTCTGAACATGGTTCTATGTCATTGTTGAGTAAGATATTGCAACATATTTATCAACCGCAAGAACAAATTTACTGTTATGTGTTTTCAGTCAGATGTTGAAGGCAAATGTCATGACATCTTGATCTCGTACTGCAGTACAATAGGAAACACTGTTTTAAATCTTGACAAATTTTATTTGATTATATTTTATTTCCTTTGGATATATTTTGGATTTTTTTGCAAGTCAAGAAGATTTGATTGGGAAGAGAATCATATCTCCAGCTGTGCAAAGCAACTAAATTGGGCCTTGAAATAATTTAGGAAGCTATGTATTGGTTGTTCCAAGAGTTAAGGAGATTTTCTAAACAATTGGCGCATCACTCAACTTATGGATCAAGAAACTTCTGGACTCATAATATCGAAGCCCATGGGCTGCAGAGTTGTATTTAAAGGAGATTCCTAACATAATGTAATTTATGTTTTCAACAATTGTAAAATTAGGGGAAACATAAGTTTTAGGTTTTGAGAGTCTCTTATATAGATTTTAAGTCACCCATGTATCTTTTGATACTATATGTTCGACTGATTGTTGCTTGACTGTTAGTAAAGTTATTATTCTCACTCGAAGCTTTTAAGCAAGAGTTTGCATTTTTGTATTTGAAGTGTAATCTTCTAAATTGGGTTGTATTTGTTGCAGTCATTAGAATTAGGACTGTTAGATATCACTGAGGTGATTTAAGAAGTGAGATGGTGATTTCTCATATCTAGGAGGTGCCTAGGTAGAAGTAGCATTGGGTAGGGTTTAGGAAAGAAGTTGTAAACAGGTGAGTTTATCTTAGAACTAATAATGCTGTTAGTGGACTTCCTTTTTGGCTTGGTAGCCCCCAGATGTAGGTGACGTTGCACCGAAGTGGGTTAACAACTCTATGTGTTATGTATCATTCTGCAGTTTTATTTATGTATCGCTTATAACTTAGTTGATCTGGTCTACTACCAGATGTTGTAGCATTTATCTTAACATCATGTTCTTATGTTGGGATGTATGTATGTTGCCCCTACAATAATTTTAATTGGTATCTCAAGGAAAACTGTACAGGTTTTCAATGTCTTAGCTTAATTAGAAAAGTGATAATGATTATGATTTCCAAGGTTATTACTGGTTTGAATGGAATATGGACTTCTTATGAAGATTCTTGAACTAAAGATTTAATTCATAATGAGCTGGAAGTATTTTTATTCTATGATATGTATCTAGAATGAAGGGAGTTTTCAACTATGAAGAAATAGGAGGTGATTTATTTCTGATCTTATGTCTTAAAAGAATGAATTAGTATCTACTATCTATGTTTTTGCAAGTTGAAGTGACTCTATTTAATCCTAGAGCTTGATGTCTTGATCGAGTTTGTAAGGATAATCCAGATCAGTTGGAGGAGTTTCTTCAAGATGGAAGATGATTGGAAGTTTAAGGAGGATAAGTTTGCTTCTAAGCTAATTAGCAAAGAGAAAAACTAAAAGTGACAAAAGACTTTTTTATCAAAAGGAAAGCTAATTCAAGGATGTAATAACATTATGCTGGACATTTTGATTACTCATGCTAAAAGGAATTTCCTTGCACTGAAGATATCTCTTCTGTGAAAATTTGATCTTAACAGTTTTGGTTCCTTACTCAAACGTCAAGTTCATTTTTGTTTAACAAAGCGGTGGTTAGTACTCGGGGAAGGTGATTATTTCCTTATCTCTCATACCTTTCTTAGATCTCCAACTAAGATGATTGATATTTTGACACTAATTGTTCCAGACACTTAACTACAATAAAAGTGTTCCTGGTGGTTTATTTAAGTCTCATTCTAATCAAATGTTACTTTGTTGATGATACTAAAAAGGAAGTTTAAGGACATTGGATAACTAAATAATTCAGGATTGATTCTCTAAGTTTTGGTAATTGGTTTTCATCTTGCTCAAGGATTGATGACTATTGTAATAAATACAAGTCAATTGTGTGATCTAGGTCTGAAGGTATATGTCATCAAGGATGGATTGTCTGTCACTAATGAGGTGTATGAAGTTCCTATGAGGATTTAAGAACAATTTCTATTTGTGAATTTCACAAGTATTTAGTTGTTTATCCTTTTACTTGGTGGTCAAGAAAGAAATAGTCAAGATGTCACACCTGAGGGTGCAACATCAGACAATTGAAAAAGCTCTAGAACCTTTTCCATGAATCTGGTTGGTTCAATGCAAAGTGAATGTTCTGATGGATAGAAGGATATATATATATATATGGTTTTCTTTTGTGAATCTATTATTTGTAAAGTCTTAAAATGGTATTATCTACTCCTTGAATGAAAACAAGGTATGTTTCTGAGTTACTTTATTGAGAGAAGTACTTTTGGTGATGTTTTCAGGAACAAAATCAATTATGTGTTTATTGGAAGGAACTGATGTTCAACCAGATGTTGGAACATTATTTCAGCAGTTTAATACTCTAGAAGTTGAAGAAGATTTCAAAAGGCTAGTTGGCACTAAATAAGAAAGTTCTCAAGAAAAACAAATTGTTTAAGAGGGAGCTCATTATTTGAATGTTATTTTAGTATATGATTATTAGTTGTTTTAGAAATGAAATAGATAACGATGGTGATGCCTGGAGTAAAAAGCTTGGCCAAGTCTGAAGAAGATTGTATCATTGGAGGATATTCTGATCTTTGAGATTATAATTAATTGAGTCCTGGTATGTCTTGAAGATTAGGTTCATTGCTGAAGAAAGATGTTTTCTATATTGGATTGGTTACTAAAGGATATAATGTCTAACCGGATGTCATGACATTGTAGTGTAACATTCTACTGTAATTAAGGTACAAAGATTTTATTAAGCTTGCAGAACAAAGTCATTGGGTCTGTCATCATTATGTCAGGGATCTTGATCTTGCTACAGAATGTTGGCACTTCAAATCTTGGTTTGGCTAAGGAGTTTGGGAAGATTTTTATCATAACTTGAGTTGCAATTTATTTTGAGTATACAAGGGGTATTTTTGGAATTTCATTGTGGGAGAATTTTCGGTAGTAACTGTTTGGTCAGTGTTGCCAACTATATTCCTCCTTGTGTTATGTGCAGTCTCAAAAGAATCATTTTCAATGGCATGAAGAATGTCATTTCAAATATTATAACATTTTCAGCAGTCAATGTTTTGAAAATAGAAAAGTTTGAACAAGGGTGTGCATGTCTCTCTCTCATTGAGTGGTAGACTGTTACCAAAGAAGATTTTATCTCCTTCCAAGAATACTTTCATTGGCTGATTTATCATTACAAGCAAGGTTTTCGTTACAATCAAAGTAACTTACCTTGTATTTATATGATTTACTTCCTCATTCTTTCTCACATACTGTGTTTTAATATGAGTAAATCTTCCAAAGATACCGGTGTCAAGAAGGTTCATTTGCTGGAATCTAATAAGGATAAGGACAGTGATCCAAAGAAGGATGGGGTTCAACATTGAAATAAATGTTGGAACATCAACTAGAGCATCACGGGAAGAGAGAGCATTTGTGATAGAGATGAAATCCTTGAGGAAGAATTACATTCATTTACATGATTATAATTCAGATGCTGATGAAGACTAGGTCAATTTCATTGACTCAAGAGGAAAAATTGGATAACTGGTGACTGCTATCTTGTATATATTATAAAAAACAAAAGGTATGTTTTTGTTGAGTCAGTCCTGCTTGGGGGAGTTGTTTTCCCTTAAGTCAGTTTGATGCTTCTAGTACTCCATCAAGTTTTAGGGAGAAACTTAGACTTACACTTTGTTTCTGTGAGATTTTTTGGTCTGTCCTGATTGAGGGAGTTCTTTTCCCTTGATATAGTTTGTGTTTATATTGAGTCAGTTTCTTTTGGTTTTTCTTTTTGTGTCTTGAATCAATTCTCTTCTATTTTGATTCCTTTCTTTTTGTCAACTTCTTTTCAACATGTTTTTGTCAATTTTTAGCTAAAAAGGGGGAGAAAAGTAGTAGTAGGTCTAGATCTGAGTCAAGTGTTGTTTGTATGCAATATTTTAGGGGAGCACGATTGTCCATCATGTGAGTCTTGAGTCTATTATTGCAGTTGGTTTACAAGGATATTTCATATGATATTGTAACATCCTGTATGAATTTGTGTAGCCTATGTCTTTTATTTTTCTGAGTCTTTATGTTGTGTCTTGTGGTCTGAGTTATGAGCATGGTTGTATCATGTGCTTTGAGTTATCCAGAGTTGATGTCTGGTTCTGTCAGACTTCACCTGGAGAGTTCAGGGTGGTGTTGGTGTTCTATGTTTGAGGGGGAGTGTCTTTTATCTTATTTCTCATGTACACATTTTACATGATTAGAATGTATCTGGTGTTGTGTAACTATTGTATCTCTGATACATTTTTGTGCAGTTTGGTTTATGGTTTTATTCCTCTGTGGTTTTATTTCTCTCTACAGATTTTGGTTGTTTTAGCCAAAATTTGCTAAAGGGGAAGATTGTTAGTTCCATGTCTTTATGGTTGGCTAAATTTTGGCTAAGCATGGTTCTAAGCATGGTTCTATGTTATTATTGAGTAAGATGTTGCAGCGTCTTTATCAACTGCCATAACAACTTTACTGTTATGTGTTTTCAGTCAGACGTTGAAGGCAAATGTCATAACATCTTGATCTGGTACTGCAGTAAAATAAGCAATGTTATTTTAAATCTTGACAGATTTGATTTTATTCTATTATATTTCCTTTGGATATATTTCATAGATTTTCGCAGGTCAAGAAGATTTGTTTTAGAATAGATTCGTATCTCCAACTGTGCAAAAGCTACTAAATTGAGCCTTGAAACAATTTAGGAAACTATATATTAGTTTTTCCAATATTTAAGGAGATTTGCTACACAATTGGTGCATCACTCAACTTATGGATCAAGAAACTTTTGGACTCAGAATATCGAAGCCCGTGGACTGCAGAGTTATATTTAAAGGAGAATCTTAACCTAATATAATTTAAGTTTTCAACAATTGTAAAATTAGGGGAAGTATAAGTTTGAGGTTTTGAGATTTTCTTGTGTAGTTTTTAAGTCACCCATGTATCATTTAATACTATGTGGTTGACTGATTGTTGCTTGATTATTAGTCAAGTTATTATTCTCACTCGAAGCTTTTAAGCAAGAGTTTGAGTTTTTGTGTTTGAATTGTAATCATCTAAATTGAGTTGTATTGGTTGCAATTACCGGGGTTGGGAATGTTAGATATCACTTAAGTGATTTAGGAAGTGAGATGGCAATTTCTCATATCTAGGAGGTTCCTATGTAGAAGTAGCATTGGGTGGGGATTATGCGAGAAGATGTAAACGAGGTAGTTTAGCTTTGAACTAATAATTCTAATAATAGACTTCCTTCCTTGCTTGGTAGCCTCTAGATGTAGGTGACTTTGCACCAAACTGGGTTTACAACTATATGCGTTATTTATTACTTGGCTGTTTTATTTTGGTATCACTTATATCTTAATTGATTTGGTCTACTACCAGATGTTGTAACACCTGTCTTAACATCATGTTCTGATGTTGGGATGTATATGTTTCTTGTACCAGAATTTGAAAACCATTACGACATAGAATGAGCTTGAAAAGGTATTCTTGCACTAGTGCATAAATGACTTTTTACATCGGACGAAAATGACTTTTTACATCGGTTCTGGGTCCGATGTAAAGTCAGGTGATATAGTTAATCAGGGACTTTTTACACCGGTTTTGGGTCCAATGTGAAAAATACAGTTAACATATCGGTTATAAGCTAAGCCTGATTTAAAAAACAATTATAACATTATTTAAAAAAAATTAACACAACATTTTGCATCGAGCTAACATGGGACCGATGTAAAATATACCTTTTTTACATCGGTTGGGAATTAATGCCCGATGTAAAAGATTCAGCGTTGACAGTTTTTACATCGGTTGCTATTAATGACCGATGTAAAATGTAAGCAATTTTTTTTGAATAAATTATTTATTTTCTGGATGATTCCCTGTAAAATTAAAATTGGTACCCATTTTTTCATATTTTTCCAATATCATACAGACTAAATTTAGGTCGCTATATATATGTCATAGCTTTCCAAAATCACATAGACCACATCTAGGTCGATATTTTCATATTTTTCACAACAAACTTACAAAATGAACAATTATATTGCAAACTTGAAATGTATCACAACAAACAAACTCACAACAAACTTACAAATATATATTCTTCACAAAACATACAAAAATATTCAACTATTTATGAGTCTTTTTCCAAACTTGCATTACCAATATAAAATCCACAAGTAGATGAGTTATAGCTTCGGTAGATAACACCAAAATCCCATTGCCTGACAATAAATAATAACAATTAACATCAGCAAAAAATATCAAGAAACTCAATACATGTGCAAAAACCACATGTAATATGCAAAGACTCAATAATAACAATTATGTTCAAAACGACAACTTAGACAATTCTATAAAACTCACCAGATAAAGCTTAAGTTTTATATAACTCAAAGAAACATTTTGCCCAACAGAATCGCAAATCATACAAATCATCTTGTGTTAATTCTATTGGATCATCAAAAACTTATAATATATAAATATAACAATATAGAGTTATTCTTTAAAAATTCATATTAAGTTGCAAAACAAAAAATAAATAACAACGTAAAGTTATTTTTATTACCTGCATCCAATTCTCAGTTATATTGGCAGAGACAATATCCAACATATTTTTCATCACATAGTACCCACAATCATTAGAGTTATGTTGTTACCTTGTCTACAATTGAATGACATAATTAGTGAATATTTATCATAAATTTAACTATAAAATTACAATTTACATCACATTTATATTGGGATGAAGCCATGTAGCCTATTTTCTATTTCCATTTTCCATTTGATGAATCCAAAAAGAACTAATATAGAAAGATAAACATCACATAACTAAATTTACTCGCCAATAAAAAACCACATAACTATTAATTTCCAATGAAAGTCACATGAAAGATAAACTTACTTTATAATAATTTTCTCCGTGTTCTGGTCAATTTCCGGGTGAAGTGAACAAAATACGATTACTAAATTGTCTCTTGGACACATGCCTATTAATTGCCAATGTCTCATGTACGTGTGTGTGGAAATAGAAAAGTCACATAAAATATATATGTTATCAAAATTAAATAATATAAAACACAATTTAATAAAAATTCTAACCCATGAATTAATGGTAGTAAGTGGGTCACTCTGTTTTCATCACGTAACTTTTCTAGTACGTAATTTTTAACATCCTCTTGAGATTTCGCTCCATTATCATTATAAATACACCTAGCAGGGTCCATAAATCCATATAATTCTGAAATGGAATTCTCAAGACATACATGATGAATATACCTGAATAATTTTAAAATAAACATTAGAATCAAAGTGATGAGAGATATAACATATTAATAGAGATTGACTTTAATAAAATAATAAAATGTACTTACGTGCACCAAATTTGTAGAATAGACACGTCAAGCCGATGACCTAAACCCACCAATAACTCTCTAATACACTTAACTGAAATATAAAAATTAGAGACACTCGCACAATGACTTAATTGTATTTCCAAATGGTTGTCATCTATTTTCAAAACCATGAGTAACAATCTCTAAACATCATCAACTTCCACGTCTTTTATGCTTCCTTTCGTGTTTCCTTTTGCAGCTGAACAACTTCCTTTTCTGCTTCCATCGACAATTTCCATTTTTTTCAATGCATTTAATATTATTTGTGCTTTGTGATAAACCCAAAGACTTAAGTGTCACCATTAATGATTGTTGAAATATCTTACACTCTTCAACCAACTTTTCTTCAAGTTCAGCTCTAAGTTTTGTTTCCAATGTTGCAAGTTGTTCATTTACGCCAATATGTTGACGTGACCTTCCAAAGTAAGTGCTTTATTTATAGCATTTTCCAACACCACGAACATGACCCTCATGCTCAGATGTTCCAATGGCTAATGTTAAGATATCATTACGTCCAACCGGAACAATTGCACCTTTTTCAGCTTCTTGAACTAGAGAATCCTCTAAAATGAAAAAACCACAATTAATCAATCACAAATATAATGATACTTGAATTATTTTTCATTGTTTACTTACAATTTTTTCAGCAACCTCTTGTGTAGATTTTGATGTGTATTCTCATCCTTTCTTTTGTCGTGCTCTCTTTCATAACTCATGGTGTGATGGTGGAGAAGGACTACCATTATCATCTAATATGGAATTATCTCTCGATGATGACTTTTCTTTCATAATTTTCTCCTCAAGCAAGCGATACCCTCCACGAGACAATAAGTGTGGGTATACATTCTTATCCACATTATCCTTACCCTTTTGACTTTTTTCCTATTATAAACTCAAAAAATTATTAATCACTAAATATAATAAAAATGTTATGCACACAAAAACATATAACTCCTACTAACCTTAAATTCAGGGGTATCTCGAATCTTGAGAAACTCTTTCCATGCGTCTTTTGTAATAAAGTTATACTTGACATATGGAGGAGGATAATTTTCTATGGGATGATAAATATATATGTCTTCGAGTTGTGTCTTAAAACCTCTCCATCACTCTCCCGCATATTTAATCCATTCTTTCTTCAGCCTATCCTTCTTTGGATCATTACATTCTGGAATAGTGAAATGAGCCTACAAATATAGTATATGTCATATGTTGTTAATTAGTATATGATTATAAAATATAATAAAGTGTTGTATTTAAAATACCTGAATATAAGTCCAAATAGCATCTTTTACGCCTTCATCTACTTCTTTTCAATTATTTTTCACAATACTACAATATTGCCGAGCAAGACATGCTATATAACTCTTAAAATGTGTAGCATTTTTACAAACACCAATACATTCATAGGTTCGTGGATTAAACTCGACCTTTATCGTTTCACCTATTTGATGAACTTTGTCAATTTGTGTCATGAAAGTCGGACCTCTAACTCTTATTTTATTGGGGTTACTAGATGAAGAAGGATTGTCTTTTGAATCACCCATGTATCTGTTTACACAAAATAAAAATAATTATAAATAAAATTAAGCACAAAATAAAAATAATTAGAAATAAAATTAAGCACAAAATAAAAACAATTAGAAAATAAAGTAACGTGGAATTAACTTATAAAAAAAATCTTACTATTCCTCCCATATCCCTTCTTTATGGTCTATGCGAATAACATGCACATCATCCCCTTCATTTTCTTCAATGAATGTAGTCACATTTGTTGAGAAAGGATGAGTTTCGGAAATATCAAGATTCTCATCATGATTTTCATCACTATTATGGACCTTTCCTTGTAAAACCATTGACCACTTTTTATTAGAAGGATCCTTGACATAAAACACTTGTTTTGCTTGAGATGCCATGATGAAAGGTTCGTTCGCATAAGCTAACTTGCTAAGATCAACTAGTGTAACTCCAAATTCATCGATTCTTACACCATTGTTGATATCAATCCATTTGCATTTAAACACATGAACTTTAAACACAACATAATTAACTTCCCAAATATCTTCAATCACCCCAAAGTACGGTGTAGATGCCATAACCGGGTTTTTATCTTTAGCACTAGAGAAGTGCATGGACTCGGCCACAATCATTACACCACTATTTTGCGTTGTACTACGGTCATCCTTTGACTTTGTATAAAAAGAAGTTTTATTAATATCATATCCACTCCAAGTTATTATGTTACATTTAGGCCCATAAGACAACCACTTAATTGTATTAGAATCATTATCTTCATTAGCAATTTTTTCTTTAAACCACTTAGAGAAACTCTTATTATGCTCGTTTAACGACCCTTTTTCATTCATCTTGGGGTAATTTTTCTTTATGATGCTATTGTGAGCAGATAAGTAAGGTTGAAATTCATCTATGTTATTCAATATATACAAATGCGCTTGAACAACCACATCAATACTTAAGCTCTTGACCTTTAAACCTTGTGTACCCACACCCTCATATCTTCCATCATGACGAGACTTGGGAACCCCTACAACATCCACTCCTGACAAATAGTTAGAACAAAACTCAATTGCTTCTTCTGCAATGTACCTCTCAATAATCGATGCTTCCGGACGGTGTGGGTTTTTTGTATACCCTTTTAGGATCTTCATGTATCGCTATATTGGATACATCCACCGTAAAAAAAGTTGGACCATATAATCTAATCTCTCTTACTAGATGAACAATCAAGTAAACCATAATGTCAAAAAATGAAGGAGGAAAATACATCTCTAATTGGCACAAGATAACTGCAGCCTCATTTTCCAAATCGTCTAACTTTAGTGGATCAATGGATTTACAACAGATTGCATTGAAAAATAAGCACAACCTAGTTACAGTCTTCCTAACATTGTTAAGCAATATCCCATGAATAGTCGATGATAGTAGTTGTTGCATTAAGACATGACAGTCGTGAGATTTTAAGCCAACTAATTTAAGATCTTTAACTGATACAATCCTCTTTACATTTGATGAGTAACCATGCGGCACTTTGATACTTTGTAAACACTCACAAAAACTTGTTTTCTCTTTTTTAGACATAGTGTAGCAGGATGAGGAAAATATGTCTAGTTACCTATATATTGTGGAGTTAAATCTTCTCGTATACCCATCAAACCCAAATCCAGACGAGCATTAATACCATCTTTTGTCTTGCCTTGAATGTTAAGAAGTGTTCTGATTACACTATTGCATAAATTTTTCTCCACGTGCATCACATCAATACAATGTCTTACATCAAGACTAGACCAATATGGAAGATCGAAGAAAATCGAACTCTTTTTCCATACATTTTTCACAACAGATTGTTTTTGGTACTTTCCAAAGACAACATCAAGTTCCTGTTGTCGCTGATAAACTTCCTATCTAGACAGGGGATTTGGAGCAACATCATGCTCTTGTTCCCCATTGAAAGCTTTCCGCAATCTACGATATGGATGATAATGTTTTAGAAATTTTCGATGCCCGAGATAAACAGTCTTCTTTCCTTTTTCAAGCTGATGGTAACATGTGTCTTTTTCACATATAGGACACGCCTTATGCCCTTTAACTTTATACCCAAACAAATTACCATATGCCGAAAAATCATTGATGGTGAAAAACAACATGGCACACATATTGAACTGTTTTCCAGAATACGCATCAAAAACATCCACCCCTTCCTCCCATAACACTCTTAAATCATCAATCAGTGGACTTAGATAAACGTCTATGTCATTTCCTGGTTGTTTTGGGCCTGATATCATGATTGATAACATAATATATTTATGCTTCATGCACAGCCTAGGAGATAGGTTGTAAATCATCAGGAGAACAGGCCAAGAACTATGGTTAGTACTCAGATTACCAAACGTATTCATTCCATCAGTAGCAAGTCCAAGTCTAAGGTTTCTTGACTCTTTGCCAAAATTTGGAAACAAAGAACCTATTTTCTCCCATTCCAAAGAACAGCTACATAACGAATTTGTCCATCATATTTTCTTTCTTCTGAATGCCATCTAAGATTCTTTGCGTCATCTGCATAGGCGAATAATCTCTTGAACCTTGAAATTATTGGTAGGTACCATACCACTTTCGCAGGAGGACCCTTTTTGACCACCTTATCATCAATTGATTCACCATCTTTATTTTTGTAGCGTGACGCCTTGCACTTCGGACAATGATTATAGTTTACATACTCTTTTCTGTATAATATGCAATCATTAGGGCATGCATGTATCTTTTCATATTCCAAACCCATCAGACACAATATTTTCTTCGCCTCGTAATAATGACTTGGCATTACATTACCTTCTGGAATCATTTCGGTCAACAATTCAAGCAACTCGGTAAAACTTTTGTCAGTCCACCCATTCTTTGCCTTCATATTAAATAATTTTAACACGGCTGATAGACGTGTAAATTTTTTGCATCCCGGGTATAATGGTTTATCCTTGTCACTTCATAGAGTATCATATGCATGTGCCCTCTTAAACGTATCTTATCCAATATCACGCATCATGTCTTCTAGACAATCATCCATTTCTAGACTAACATCATATCTTTGAGACACATTTGACTTTGCTGCTACTTCACCGTGCCATATCCATTATGTATAACTTTGAAAAATCCCTATAGAAATTAGATGATCCATGATTTCTTTCTTACTATGTTTTGGTTCTTTATTTGCACAACGAACACATGGACAGAGAAAAAGTGCAGGAAGACTTTTTTCAGCATTACTTTCAGCAAACTATAGAAATTTCATCACTCCATGTTCGTACTCTTCACTTAATCAATTAGATCTCATCCAATTATGATCCATAAATATGTTCACATGGAGGATGGTCTGACAAAAGGTGTTCCCGCGGCTGCGCTACTTCACGGAGATTCCGAGATCGCAAGTTGCGCTGCTTCGCGGAGAAAGAAAAATAGAATCAAATTTCAATGGCAAGGTGATAACTCTATTAAGTTTGATAGGTTAAAGATAAACTGTGTGTTTCTAAGAGGACCATTAACGTTTCACTCGGAGGTTTCTAAGGAGACAATTTCTCTAATGAAAAAGAATGACATATACACAACATGTACTATATTCTTAACTCTATAAAAATATATACTATTTATAACTAATTAGTCTTAATAAACTGTCTAAGAATAATAAAATATTTAGTAATTAAAAATAGATATGAACAAAGGAATGGATTCACCAAGCCACTGAGTTAGTATCTAGTATAATCTTCTAATTGGTTTTATATGTACTTCCAATTATTTTATAATGTATCTCAGTAGCAAGCAAAACAACAAGAATATCTTAAAAACTTTTTTGTATATATCTCTCTCTTAGAAATCCATAGATATACAATGAAGTTGGACAAAATAGAAAATTTCTTATCGGAATCGTAGTTCGACGGAGGAGGGGGTTTCGAAAAAGGAAGAGGGGGTTTCTTACCGGAACCGTCTTCGTGAACGGCGGGAAAGGGCGGCGGAGGAGACGGACGAAGGGCGTTCGTAGACGGACGAAGACAAATGGAGATAGAGATAGAGCGTGGGCGGAGAGAACGGAGGGTGTTGGCGGACGGTGTTGGCGGAGGGTGTTGGCGGAGTACAGATCCCGCTCGTAGGGATTCTGTTTTGAAGAGAAAATAACTAAATGAACAACAATAGGGCTTATTTCATAAATATATATATTACACTTTTTACATCGGTGGATTGAAATAACCGATGTAATAGTTATTTTGGAATAATGTTTTTACATCGGTTCTAGTAAATAACTGATGTAATGGTTGTTTTTTACATCGGTGGAAGTCAATGACCGATGTAAGGATTTTCTGGTTTTTTACATCGGTGGAATGCAAGGCCCGATGTAAGGGTTTTCTGGTTTTTTATTTACCAATCTGCTACCTAGTTTTTTACATCGGTGGATAGCAAGGCCCGATGTAAGGGTTTTCTGGTTTTTTATTTATCAATCTGCCACCTAGTTTTTTATTTACAATACTGCCACCGTGTTTTTTTTATAAAACCTTTTACATCGGTTTATTACTTGGACCGATGTAATAGCCAGCGAAAATTTTTTTTAAAATATTTTTTATATCATTGCAAATAAATACCTGATGTAAAATATTTTTAATTTTATTTTTTACATCATATATTTTAATACCTGATGTAAAGTCCTTTTCTCAAATGTCATTTTTTTAGTTGTGTTGATGAGGTACTTTTCGTAAAGTAAAACTGCGGTCTTAAGAAATTAGATAACCAATTTTAGACGGGGTGAAAGTGGGTCTCTTTTTGAAGTGTGGGAAAGTTATAAGGACATGATGAGACTCTATACCCATCACGGTTTAGAGAAGTGGTTGATAATCCATACTTTCTATAATGGTCTTCTGTGTAACACAAGGATGACTGTTGACACTACGGTTAGAAGAGCCTTGATGGATAAACTATTTAATGAAGCCTATCAACTGATATGGAACATGGCTCAAAATCATTATCAATGGGGAATCGAGTGTGCCCCATTAAGAAAACACAACCCAAAGGCGCTATGTATGAAGTGCAGCTTCGATCACGTGAATGCTATGGTACACACACTTACCCAAAAGATCAACAACTTAGCCATTACTCCACCAACCATTGTAGCTGCTTTGACTCCTGATTGCAAGATTTGTGGAGTACATGGACATGTCATTACCGATTGTCAGTTATTGATTAGGGCTAGCCCAGACCAGGTTAACTTTTCTCAACGAAATCCTTATTCAAACATGTATAATCATGGGTGGAGAAATCATTTGAGATTCTACTATAAGAATAATAATAGTTTGTTTGCACCTAGTCCTTCACCCACCACCCCACATGATTTATTGAATAATAATAAAGGATCCCATGTTGCTCCTGCTTCCCCAAAGAAGTATAATCTAGAGCTATTAATAGAAAACTTCGTATTGTCCCAAACCCAACAGAACAAGGAGTTCATGGAATAAAACATTCACATGAATGAATTGATTAAGTAGCTGTTGAGAAAGGTAGTCTCTATGGCCACCCATAACAAAATTCCGGAAACCTAATTTTTCCAAGTGGCTCGGCAACAAGCGGCTACTTCCGCCCCAACCAGAGTATTTCCTGGCTAACCACAACCCAACCCAAAAGGGAATGCTAATGCTATAACTTTCCAAAGCATATTAGAATTAGATGGCTCCATGGAATAGAGAGTTAAAGACCAAACCATAGGTAAGAATGAAAAGAGAGAGAGAGAGAGAGATAGAGAGAGAGAGAGAGAGCCTTTGATAGTAGTTGATCAGAACCTTGGCAAAGAACCATTAGTATTATTGGATGGACAAACTTCCAAAGATAAGGAGATGGAAAAGGAACAACCTTATGTGTCACCGCCTCTATATGGGCCCCACATCCCTTATCCCTAAAGGTTTGCAAAATCTAAGACTGAGGAACAATTCAAGAGGTTCTTGGAACTTCTTAAGTAACTTTACATTAGTATCACTTTTTCAGAGGCCATTGATCAGATGCCTTTGTATGCAAAATTTATTAAGGAAATCCTAACCAACAAGAGTAAAATCGATGAAAGAAGTACACTGGCACTCACTGAAAAGTGTAGCACCATTATACAAAACAATATGCCACCCAAGTTAAAGGATCCAAAAAATTTCTCTATCCCTTGTGTGATTGGCATGCATGTTATCGACATGGCCCTTTGTGATTTAGAAGCTAGTACCAGTATCACACCACTCTCCATTTGTGAGAGGATAAATCTTAGTGAGTTGAACCCTACAAGAATGTCTCTTCAGTTGGTCGATCAATCAATCAAGTATCTAGTGGGAACACTGGAAGACATTCTAGCCAAAATCAGCCAATTGTTCATCTCCAACAATTTCATTGTGATGGATATAAAAGAGGATTCCCATATTCTGATCAATTTAGGTAGACCTTTCTTGGCCACATCGGGAGCTATCATAGACGTGAAGAAAGGAAATCTTACTTTTGAGGTAGGCGATGATAAAATTGAGTTTATATTGTCTCAGTTTATGAAAAACCCCTCTATTAAAGATAAATGTTGTCTTAGTTATGTCATTGATGAGTGCGTTAAGAAACTGACGTCAGAAGCACCACTTACTGCAGAGTTGGTTGAACTTTCATCAGCAGCGATTCAAGAGGAAGTCTAGGTTGAGCTTTATCGCCCATATGTAGTTGATAGCCTAAGAGAATGTCTTTCCCTTACTCCTAACCATGTGCCTAGCCCTAAGCAGCCATCAATAGAGCTTAAGGTGCTACCCAAAAATCTAAGATACAGATTTCTAGGTGATAAATTAGATCGTTTGATTATAGTTAACACTGGCATTAATAGAGATGAGACTGACAGATTCTTGGTTGTGCTAAAAAGGTATCCTAGAGCATTAGGATACAACATCTCTGATCTAAAAAGAATTATCCCCTTTGTGTGTATGCACATGATTATGCTAGAAGAGGACTCAAAAGCCTCTAGAGAGCATCCGAGGATGATTAATCTTATTATGAGTGAGGTAGTTTGGAGGGAGGTGCTAAAACTGCTTGATGCTGGCATTATTTATCCTATATCAGATAGCGAATGGGTAAAATCGGTACATTTTTTAGCAAAGAAGGAAAGAGTAATTGTAGTGCAGAATGAAAAAGGTGAATCAATAGCTAAGCACATAGAGACATGGTGGAGAATATATATTGATTACAGAAACAAAGCCACCAGAAAAGACCATTTCTCTCTCCTTTCATAGACCAGATGCTTGAGTTCCTAGCCATGAACACACATTTTTGTCACCTAGACTGATATTTGGGATTCTTCCAAATCCCTATCCATCCGATGATCAGGAAAATACCATATTTACATGCCCCTACGGCATATTCGCCTACCGTTGAATGTCGTTTGGGTTATGTAATGCACCAATGAATTTCTAAAGATGCGTGAAGGAAATATTTGCAGACTTCTTAGATGATATCATGGAAGTCTTCATGAATGACTTCTCTGTATATGGATCAAGTTTTGAAAGTTTCCTTTCTAATTTAGAGAAGGTGTTGGAAAGATGTGTGAAAGTCAACTTAATGTTGAATTGGGAGAAGTGTGACTTTACGGTAAAGGAGGGCATATTCATGGGACATATATTGTCCAAAAAAGGAATCAAAGTTGACAAATCTAGGATTGAGGTTACTTAGAACCTCCATCCACCTAAGATTGTTAGAGAAGTCCAGAGTTTTCTAGGACCCACGTGTTTCTACTGACGATTTATAAAGGACTGCTCTAAGATCACAAAACCCCTGACTAATCTCTTAATGAAGGTTTTTGAGTTAGTCTTTAAAGAGAAATGCCTTGAGTTCTTATATCTTCTAAAATAAACATTGATCTCCATGCCTATTATGCAACCTCTTGATTAGAGTCATCCATTTAAAATCATGTGCGACACGAGTGATTATGCATAATGCGCTGTTTTAGGAAAACATTTATATAAAAAGTTGCATGTCATATATTATACTAGTAAGACCTTAGATGAAGCTCTGATTAAAATGGCACAATTGAGAAAGAGCTCCTAGTTGTTGTCTTTGCGTCTAATAAATTTCCCTCCTACCTATTGGGATAAAAAATTATCATATAAACGGACCATATGGCTATAAGGTATCTACTAGGTAAGAAGGATTCAAAGCCGATATTACTTTGGTGGATCCTGCTGTTGCAAGAGTTTGACTTGGAAATCCGAGACAAAAAGGTAACTAAAAACATGGTGGTAGACCAATTCTCAAGGCTTGATAATATTAAGTTTGAGAATGTACCCATTAATAATGATTTTCCCTATGATAGACTAGTTGTGTTCGTTAGAACCAAATAACCTTTCTACCCTCACCTTGTTGATTATCTTGAGGAATATAGCTCTGGTATCAAGAAGGAGCCCGAGGAGGCAGCTGTTATAGCAAAATCTATAGTTCCGTGGTATGCTTATTTCGTCAACGACCTCGTTACTAGTGTCCTTCCTTCTGACCTGACATACTAAGATAAAAAAAGTTCTTCCATGATCTTAAGCAATATTGGGATAGCCCTCTCTTGTTTAAAAGAGGTGTCAATGGTATTTTCTATCAATGCAATTCCTAGCAATGAGATTGAGAATGTCATCACCCTTTGTCAATACTCAACTTACAGAGGGCATAAAGTATGGTAAAGACTGATGCAAACAACCTCTAAGCTAGACTTTATTGGCCTACTATCTTTAAATGTGTCCACATTTTCTCTATTAAATGTGACTGGTGCCAGCTGATCGAAAAAATAGCAAGTGTACTATTTTCGCAATGAAGTAATAGTGGGAATTTCCCAAGATGTTGATCACGAGGACTGTGTATGACTACCTAGTTGAGTACGTGGTTCAATTAAACAAAAAAAATATGGTGGGTTTGGATTTGGGATTTAAACTTTAACAATACTAATAATGTGCAGAAAGTAAATTATGAATTTTTATAATAATGAGCAACATGCTAGGGGTAAATGTATGATTTTTCAACTGATGACTTTGACTCTTGGTCTTTTCAACAAGTTCATTAACCTCAACTACCAATTCTTAAGATTATTTTTCCCTAAGTCCTTAGTGAAAAACCTTTATCCTTCTGCCCTAATTTCAATATCCAATCAAATTAGTGAAGAAATCAAGCATTTGATTATAAAAAATTTAGCTGGCATCAAGCATTTGATTACCCTAGTCCTAGATGCAAGCTTCTACAATATAATTATTTCAGAAAACCCTAACAAGACTGTCCAGTCCTACTGTGTTAAAAAAGTAAACCATATTGGTCCAACGGGGCAAAACGATATTATAATCTGAAATAATTAAATTAATGAAAAAGAACTAATATGTTGATAAAACAAAAAGATTAGTATCTGCAATGAAAAATCAGGGACACCCCCTAGAATTGGGAGGTTTAACCTCTCATAGAATTCAAAAGAACAACAATGATAATACTAGAGTTAGACATTACACAAAAGTTGGATTTGTAGATCTTCAATTGCTATTGCGCCTGAAAGATTCTCCGTCTCCAAAACCCTTGAAACTTACTCCTTCAGTGTGCAATTCTTCAATTATCAAAAAGTCCTCCTCCTCTTCTCATAAACAGGTCTAAATAATGTTAGGTCATCCCTCAGTAATGCCAAAATGTCCAAAATACCCTTAAAGCTCTAAGACACTTAAAATTCCAAAAATCAGAATACTTAGTGCATTGACCGGCACGGGCCGTGTCATGCGATACGGGCACCTGTGTCAACCTCTGTTTCTCGCTTCTAATCACACTCCCATGTAGGAGTTTTGACACGGGTCGTGTCGTGTGACACGGGCACCCATGTCAGACTCAGTCTCTTCTCCTAGACTATAATTGTGCATATTCTCCTAACACGGCCTGTGTCAAGTGACACAGGTGGCCGTGTCAAGACCCCTGTAGCCTCCAAAATTCTTCTTCTCAACATCGAAACTCCCATTTTCCTTGCACAAGACCATTATGATCTTTGCCTGAATCTGACAACATAGACCACTACCAAGAAAACACATAAAATGCAACAAAAAGATATAAATTTATACTAAAAGTATTGCGAGAAAGGAAAATTGGAAAAGCTAAATATCTTCAAAAAAACAATCGACAAAAGAACTAAAGTGTTGTCGATTTTCACAAATTCATGTCAAATAAATGAATGAAAACTAGTAGAATTGGTGACCGATCATAACCCCAAACTTATCTCATTGCTTGTCCTCAACTGATGCTTAGAACAACACAAAGGTCACCCCCGAACTTTCCACATATCTTACCATAATACTATCTTAATCATAGCGAATATATTTTCACCTTCCTTTCAACATTTCCTTCTTTCCCGACTTTTGATGTTCCTCTACACCTCCATATTGAAGGAACTCTTTACCTGCCAGCTTTTCGTACTCTCACCAAATCTCTCGGGTTAAAGTGTTTACACTCAATAATCAAAGCATGCAAAGTCAACTCACAAATTTGAATAACATCTACCTTCATCTCATAGACACACGACACACACTTTTTGAGGGATTTTATGGTTGTAATGAGGCTTAGGGACACGGTGGGATAAACAAAAAAAAAGGAAAAAACCAAGGGTTTTTGGCTCAGAGTCAGTGCTACTATAGTCATTATTGTGTCATGTACCTTATTTACAATCAAGAGCGTCGAACACCGTTTTCTTAGAATTGGTTTCTCTTTTTTTTTTCTTCTGCAAATGTTTCTTTTGAGCATTATTTTTCTTTCAAAACATTCTTTTCATCCAAATCCTTCTCTAGGTAAGTGCGTTGTTCTACTTCTCACTTCTTTTTTTCTCTCTTTTATTTATTTTTCTTTTAGTTTATGTTCCCCTTTTTTTTCTTTTGCACTTAACCACAATTGTCTACTCGGTGTTCCGACCCCAAGATTAAAAGTTTTGACACAAATCAAACATAACAACACTTATCTAAGCAGGGCGAGTAGTGTTTGGGATAATGGTTAAATAAAGTGGTTAACAAACAAACAAACAAACAAACAAACTGATATGAGACTCAAGCGGGGTGAAGGAGGGGCACAAGAAACAATTGGCTTGAAAGGCTTTGGGTTAAAAACAAACAAGTGCCTCAGTGTGTTTACATGTGTGTAGAAATTCCAAAAAATACATAAGCAAACCAAGAGTGACAATGACATACCTAAAAAACTCTCTTGATGATATTTGTGTTTGGCTTTTTATGGTCATCACCTTGTTTGGGGTATAGGTGACAGGTTCCAAAATGCCTCTAAGGTGATGTAGCTTTGCCCTTATTTCAGATACACAATATTCCTATACCAGTCTTGTGTTGGAAAGTCACGTCAAATCATTCTCTTGGATAGTATCAACTTTTAAGGGTTTCCTCGAGAACAAGCATGGGTTGTGTCTTTCATCCATAGACTACCAGCTCCATCAATCATCTTGAATCAATACCCTCAATCTGTAACACACTAAAAATGAAACATAGCGAAAAATATCGGAATTATTAATACTAAAAACTAAAAACTAAAAACAATAATAGTAAAACAATAACCCCCCACCCCCACACACACTTGAACTAAACATTATCCCAATATTTTTGCAAAAGAGAGAAAGGGAACTCACAGAATATCATTGTGGCGGAGGGGAAATTGCAACATCAAATGTTACATCATCTTGTGCATCTCATCCACTAACTTTCCCTGCCTAACCTACTCAACTCCTTGACGTGTTTTCTCCTCCCGGAGGTCCCCAAACACAGCTTGTATCCATGACAACTTGTCTTGAGTCAAAAATTGTGACCCTGCACCTGATTGAGTGGGCATCACTGAGGTTGGATCCACTTCCTCTTGATCCTGAGTATCCGGATCCATTTAGTCCTCTGCATCATGGTCGACAACATTGTTCTCATATATGAAGCATGGATTCTGGATTCTGGATTCTGGATAAATCTGTAATACCCAACCAGAAAGATTTCACCCTAAATTTGTCCGAGATGGTCCCAGATCCATAAACAGGGAGACAGAGGATGCCTCCTAACTCCTCAACCGTCAAATGATGGTCAATGTTATACAACCTAAACGGCATGGTGTCGGTGTGGTGTTTGATGGTACATGTCCAAGTTGTTTACAACCTAAAATCAACAGAACTCAAGAATTCAAGGGTTATGCGCTCAAAAGTTGGCGCCTCGAAATGCATGAATTCGAGAATTCCTATCACAATAAACATCTTTTTTACTTCATCCAACAAGCCTAGATCAGATAAAGTTTTAGAAAACATATACCTTGTTGGCAAAATCTTACGCTTAACATGGAACGAATAGCGTGCCTCATGCTCAGGATTGTCGAAGATGATTCCATGGTCATTAGGTTGGAGATTATGCAAATACCTAGGCCTTGACGGTTCAGCTGCTGGCTGCTTTCCTTGGATAATTCTCTTAGGGGGGATTTTGGGGTACCCTAAAAAATTTATGAAATTGCACGAGAGAATTAGTGGAAAAAGGCCTTTAAACTTATTTTTACACCGTAAAAAACTTTTTGAATAATTAAAAGTAAATAATTTTTAAAAACATGGTTTTGTACTTTAACAACGCTGAACACACGAAAGTGACAATGTAGATTTCAAGCTAAAACTAGGTTTCGATTACGCGAAAGTGATCGGTTCCTTTAAATTGATTCTTTTTCTTACAAGAAAATATTATCTCAAATTTAATCATAAACTAAATAAAATTCTGAAATGTCAGACTTTAGATATCCTATGACATGTTGAGACATCTGAATCCGACTAAAACAAACATGGCAAGGTATAACAATCAAAACAATACTGAAAAAGCATAAATAACACACCATAATTGTTAACCCCATTCACAGCAACTCTCCTACTCTGAAGGCATACCAAGCCATAGATAAAGTCCACTATAATAGTATCAATTTGAAGCTAAACTCCCCAGTTTACAACTCCTCACTTAATCACTACATGTGCTAACTTTCTACCTAAGACTCACCTAGGTATGAGACCCTCCTCAACTTCCTCATCAATCGTAGACATCGATTGGACAATAACACAGGAAGACACACTTTCATGACGAAACAAGAAGACACACTTCCATGATAATATCTAGCCAAGACTCTTGACTAAGAACACAATCAAGTGGAACACATAACCAACTCTCCTAGAGAGTGGTACAGACTCATCCCTAATTGCTACATCTTTACATTCACGGCTGGTACTTATTCTAGGTTACAATGCTTCTATTTATAACCTTTTCCAAACTGAATTTGGACTTCAAATCACAACATATCAGCTGCTACAAATTAACAGAGTCTTCTTCTACAAAATAGGTCCAAGAAAATCTTTCCTAATTTATCTCCATAAATATAAAGTCAATATTCTTCTTGATTTTGACTTGAAACTTTTAGACCTATTAAAACAATGCCACATAGTACGGCATAATATTCCCAGAATATTCTGCATCTGTTAAAACATAACAGATTCCAATTGTCCTGCCCAGCTCAAACCTAATATCGTATGACCCTGCATAGGACGTCTTATTTGACATGTTGCTCCAGATGTTGAGACATTTCAACTCAACATGTTCTTCATAAAATATGACTTCTTGCTCAACCTATTCTTCATAGCAAGTAATCACAACCTATTTAACATATTGATACTATATTTGTTTTACTAAAATTAATGTCAATCCTAAAAATAGAGAACTAACAATCTCCCCCAATGGCAAATTTTGGCTAAAACAAATAACATAAATTATAACCCAGATTACAACAATGAACAAAAATTACAATCCTTCAGCATTACTCTTCATTAACTACTGAACACATCAGCATAACAATATGGAGGGACATCTCTTCACAAGCACAATAAGTTAGGACGTCATGTTTGACATCTTCTTCATAACATCTCCATTGCAACACAAAAACTCAACACCAAATAACAACAACCTTGGGATAGAAGAATATAAAGTCTTGAAGTCATTTGGTGCACACGAGGAAGAAGATTGCTGAAACTCTCCCTCAACCCAAAAACATTCCTCAAATATCACCCAAAATACCTTCAATTCGGGTAACTCAAAACACAAGTCACAATTGTGTTCATAACTCATATCACAAATTACAAATATTAAAACCAACAGACTCAAAACACAATAGTGTATTCTACATCCTTGTGAAACTGGTTCAAAAACAAACTTCAGACTCACAGCTGAATAAAACTTCTCTCCCCCTTTTTGACCAAAAATTGACAAACAAAGCCCTCACATCTGGACACAAGCCATAAGAATAGAGAAAGAGTAACCACCAAAAGATGAAAGAGGTGAAGAAATGACCTCTTTAAATAGCCAAGAAGTTCTCTTAGGAAATAACGGTCCTGGATAATGAGAATGTTATTTGAGGGAGATGACCAAATAAAAATGCATCGTCTAAGACAAATTTTGGTTGTCTTCATTATTCCAATAAATGCACATGCAGAAACACAAATCACGCTTTACACATCCTCCTAACATCACCGTCCATAATACTTCATTGTCTGGCTCAAAGAGAAAACATGTCCTGAAAAATGTTTTGACATCCAGTCAGACATTGTCTACTTTCTCTTAAAAAATGTGACAAACACTTCAATCAGAGATGCTTCAAAAAACTTATCCAATAAGGTCTAAATCCTAAACACATATCCTTCCACCGTACTCTAAGTATCCTCCTTTTGGCCAGCATAAATTAAAATATCACAATATCACATGTTTGACATCTCCCTTTTATCAACCCAAAATATCCTTTGAGTCCTTCCAAATTCTGCAGAGAAAAATAAATTCTCCCAAATACAAACAAAATTGCCCTTCAGACTCCTTCTAAGAAGCATGTGTGCACATGATTCAAACAACTAGCTTCACAAAGCAAGAACCAACCATGCACTATTAATGAGCACCAACCATAACAACATTCAGAAGCCCAATATTACAACATGTTGTCTGGCATCATAACCTCAAAAGAGGCATATAAACTCCACAAGCTTGAACAACACACAAGCTTCAAAAAACTTGCATCATTGCAGCAACAAACCATAGACAAGTACTTCACTCCCCTTGTCATGGATAATCAGTGCTCCTTCTGATCATAATCATTTCAACACCAGATGGAAACATATGAAGATTCTCACATGTCCATAATGAAGGACAGCCAATCCTGAATTAGAACCTATATCTCCTTGATAGTACATCCAAATACCCTGACTGGTTCATTTAACTAAGACACATCAGATAGATGGCTCCAGAAGTTATCAGCTTGCCTCCTACGATCTAGACTGACACAATTTCTTCATGGAGTTACTTGAAGCAGAAGATAAAACACCTTCAAAATATTCTAATCAGATTTGACCTCAGTATCTGATAACATTCTTTTTCCCTTATATCCACTAGTAGTTTCTAATACTAAAGTCTTCAAAATTAGTAGTTATGAATTTCCAGAACATACTACTATAAACAAGATCATAATCTCCATATTCTAATCCACATCCATAGCCCAAGCATCTTCCAATGAGCAGTCATCAATAGTCATGATGGTAGAACATCATTTCAGACATCAACTTCTCATCACAGACCCTAATAACTTTGGTTCTTAAATCACCATCCAAAGGACCCATTATGCATAGACGTCCTTCAAGAAGCTCCCAAAAGAATATGCCTTCAGCAGAAACCACACGCATGAGAACCATGGAGAGAAATAAACTCTCAAACCCTTTTTGAAACATAGTGTTTAGAAAGTAGACTTGCACACATACGCCAGACAAATACTCAGCTCCCGTCAAAGTACTTGTAATTAGTCACATGCACAACTTCACTCGATAATACTAATACCCAACTCCCAACAAGGTATTTGTCATCAGAGAACAATTTCCTTACATATAAACATCAGATAATAATGTCCTCTTAGCACATGGAAGGACATTTGATTTGGCATCCTTCTTCCGCACACATCTGACACCAGCTGATTCTTCTTCATGACAACCAGTCATGACATCCATTCACACCATAGACTACTCCAAACTAGGCCAGGGGCTAGACCTTACACTCCAATGCTCACAATCCCTTGAAAGACCGTTCACTTCAATAGAACAATAGTTTCATGCTCTCATAGACTTGATATATATATATATATATATATATATATATATATATATATATATATATATATATATATATATATATATATATATATATATATATATATATATATATATATATATATATATATATATATATATATATATATATATATATATATATATATATATATATATATATATATATATATATATATATATATATATATATATATATATATATATATATATATATATATATATATATATATATATATATATATATATATATATCAAGTTTGAGTAAACAACCTCCATCCTGTTTATGAGAAACATCACCAGACATATTGAGAAAAATAAATTCTCAATACAAAGATGTCAAGACATCATGTCTGACATTTCTCTAAGTTCTTCCAGCTTCAGATTAAGGACTCCCCTTATTAATTCATAAGAACTCCTAAGGGAAGTATACATACTCCCCTCCAATAGTTGCACATCTTGTGGTTGGTACACACAAATTACTCCCCTCAAACATAATCTGTTCTATAGCCACAAACAAAATTCTATAGATTCGTCTCCTTTTATCAGAAGGATCTTTCAGATGTCAGAGAGAATGTGCTTGACATTTGAGTTTGACTTACACATATAAAGGTCCTGGTTGAGATGCCTTTAACACGCTTCCACAGAAAAATAAAGCACAACCTCCACACTCCAACTCACTTGGATCAGAAGTAAACTAATCCAATGAGTGATAATATGTTGATTATCTCTTAACCAAATCAAATAACACCCCAGATGCCTCCTCTTTCAGACCAGGAGTAGGTTCTAAACATATATGATCAATACACATTTATTTAGCACCCAAAGCATCAGCTAAGCCAATCCTTTGTCCAACAGGATTCTGCTCAAATTGCTGATGAGATGTTCCAACATCTGGTAGAACATCTTTCTTATACCCAATCGACACATTGTTGAGATTGGTTATGAAGTCCTTACTTCTCCTAGAAAATCAGAATATACCTTGATCACCTTCAAGGTATTCAAAAGGCTTCCATCTTCCATACCATCATCAGCAAACAATAGTGTCAGGACCACTTTCCTAATATAGACACAAACTAGGAAGATCCCTTTGGAAGAAACCATAAAGAAGAGCTCTTGCCACCATCAGAACTCTTTTCATCAACCACATTTTGTTGTGCCTTTATGAGTGGACTTGAGAGAAACCTCAAGTAGCTTTGGCAACTTTAAAATCTAGTTGAAACTATCCTACAAGTATCACCACACCATAGGATACACCTCCAGAGGAATATTGATGGCTACAACCTCATCAATACATCGAGATCACACATTAGGGTTGTTTCTCTCTTATATCTTCCACCTATCTTTAATTTTAATCTTGAGGGATCATCAAGCACCTTGAATTGTGTATCTTGTACATGTGTATATGATGTTCATTAACCCTTAACTAACATCAAAATATGTATGTATGTTTTCTTTGGATGTTTATATTGTAGGTGAAGACACAATTTCACCCATCTTACCATCTAACCTAGGGTTTTGAGGGATAGTCCTCAGTCAAATGATTGTTCAATGAATTCCAAGATTTTGAGCTTGAAGGCTATGTTGATGACATCACAATTCTTTGGTTTAAATAACTCTCTCAAATTCATTAAAGGTCAAGCTTGCTTCAAATAGAATGGCATTCACCAAGAAGATCCATAGATTCGTGTGTTTATTTCCATGCCTTATTCAACAAGTTTCATTGAGACTTAAGCTCCACCTTTGAATTTGCCTCAAGATAACATCATTCCAAGGTCTAATGTGATCCATCAAGCTCTATTTTACAAAGAAAGTTCAAAATATTCAAGGTTGATTCAACAAGTTTGACCTAATTGAGAAAGTGCTTAATTCGGTGATCATAAGTACATAACTCTCTCAATTTTCAATGTCTTAAGTTTGTTCTTTTTTATATGGGTTCTTATCATCATCTACAACAACTTCTCTTCACATAAAAATATCTAATTGTGCAAGGAAAGTCATCAAAAGTTGAAAGGAATTACAAGTCATTTTGGCACTCTCTGAGTAAGGGTTGGTTGAGTTTCAAGGACCATATCTTGCTCATTTTTTGAGATATTAGGTTGATTCCAAATCCATGATTCTCTTTTAAGAGTCCTTAACAACTTCTCTTCAAGGATCTAAGGTTAATTTTGAATGGAAGGTCACGAATGGTTGAAGAAAATTACAAGTCCTTTGAAAATACTATTAAACTCTCTTGTGTGACTTCAAAGGATCATAACTTGGTCATCTTTTATCTCCTTGAGCTCATTCTTTTTTCATAAAAAACTCAAGGGTGTCTACTACAACTTTGTTTCAAGGAGTAAAGCTTGAAAAGATATGGAATGTCTTTAAAGAGTTGAAAAGATTATATGTAATTTGTGAATTTCACCAAATTTGTTCATCATCTTCCAAAGACCATAGCTCTTTCAATTTTTATGATTTTTGAATGATCTCAATTACATAATTCAATTTGAATAGTCTACTTCATTTAATCTTCAAGTATCAAGATCAAATTTTGAGTGGAAGGTCATGTAACTTTGAAGAACATTATAAGTCATTTTGAAGATCCATTATTAGAATTTTTCTAAGTGTCAAAGATCTGTGTGTTTTTCGTGATTTCAATTGATCATAACTTTCAGCTCAGACCACCAAATGGAATCTTTCTTGGTATATTGTGAAGATGATGATATGATCTTTTAAAAGTATGAACTCTTTATGGGATGATTCATGAAGCTTAGAACTGAAGGTTCTCACCAAAGTCAAATTATGATTTCCATAATTTGGCTTCTATTCATCAAATTGTCATGATATTTTCACTTAAACATGATTAGAAAAGATGTCTAAAGCATTTGGAGCATCACAACACATCATTTGAATGAGTTTTGATGCACATGAGATCATACTTTTCTCATTACCAAGCGTGCACATGATTTCCACTCAAATTGATCCATCCACCCCTTCTCTTGAAGGCGTTCGATTCTCCTATAAATATAGATCCCATTCCACTCATTTTGAGAATCTTGGATAACCAAAGAAGCTCTTCCCGAACCTCACCAAACATCTCAAAATTTTGAAATCATTTTATCCTCCAAAGTCTCTTTCATTCATTTTTATATTTTTGGTTAGCTCTATCATACTCCTCAGGAGCTAGCACGTCCATTATTGCAGCTTTAGGTGCTCTCAATCGTCCAAGCCAAGTTCACCGTTAGGGAAATTTTTTACATACTTTGTTTAGGTTGATTACTCATTCATTTTTCCTGAAACAAGTTCCTAATCTACTCTACTCATCTCCTTGAATCTCACACTTCTTCTAATTTTCATTTTCATTGAGAATTAACCGTGTAATCTCAGAAGTTTGTACTCGCTATTTTTCATTTCTTTTGAAAATTAAACAATTCTCAGTTTAAATAAATATTTCACAATGCCATGTGTGATCGGTGGATCTGGAACTGACTGTTTAACACTGGTTCGCGAAATTTCGCGGTAAGAAAGTGTCGCCACCGTCTTTTATTTTCTCCAAATGGAAAGGACAAAAGCACAGAAAAATTCCTTATTGAGATTAGTTCTCGGTTCGAGAGGTAGATTTATAGAAAGGGAAGGTGTTAGCACCCTTTCTATCCATGGTTATCCATGGGCTCTTAGATACTTGCTCATTTGTGTTTTCAAAATGTTTGTTTGCTTTTCAAGGTGAGTGGGTTTGAAAAAGTTTCTTTGAAAGTTTCAGATCGACTCTTGTATCGGTCCTCAAGAGTGTTTGAAAAGTTTTTTGAAAGCTTTTTGCAAAGTGTCGGTGTGAAAAGAAGTTTTGATTTGTTTTGAATTTAGAGCAAGTATCTACGAGTCATCTACCTACCCTGAGGAATTAGTCTGTGTAAATGTCCTTAAGGTAGTGCCATCCCACCATTGAGAGGTAGGTAGCACCACCGTTGGAGGTGTTCGGGTCAATTCGAGGGTTAGGGACAGTGTGGTCACCGAGCAATAGTAAGATACCTTAGAAGCTACCCTTATGCCATTGATCTTTTTATTCCGAGGCAATCGTTTCGAGGCAACTTGTTTCGAGGCAACCGTTTCGAGGCAACTAGATCAATGGAACATAAGGACTCACTAAGACGTCCTATACTCGACGGCCACGTTTCGAGGGGCAAGGCAACAGTGTGATCACCAGAGAAATAGTAGGACACCTTAGAAGCTACCCTTATGCCATGTTCATGGACATAAGGACTTACTAAGACGTCCTGTACTCGACGACCACATTTCGAGGGGCAAGGCAACAGTGAGGCGTACCCTAAGAGTGCTGTGTGAATCGTGTGTCATTTTCAGTTATTATTTGTCTTGTCATGCATTGGGTGAGCTACGCTTTGATTTTATTTGGGCATTCATTCTTTCATGTGATTAGCAGTTAAAAGGGTGCGGAAAATAAAGGTCCTACGCTATTACAAGGCGCGGGTCTACATCGCCAAATTAAACCAAGACCCGATTTGAATAAAAGTGTGGAAAGTAAATGTCCTAATTATCTATTACAAGGCTTTGGGGAAATTACATAAAAAAGAAAAATAAAAGTAAACGTGCGAAAAGAAATTAGAATCGAGTGCGAGGGCGTTGGACCCTTTAAGGAATTGAATTGAAATTATTAAATTTAATTAAAATAAATAAAGAAAAGAACTTTTTTTTTTGATGTTTTTTGTATTTATGAAATTTAATGAGAATAAAGAAAATTAATATTGAAAGAAACCCTAATTCTAAATTGTTTTTAATTATTAAAGAAAAAATGTTTAAGTTGTAACCTAATTTACCCTAATTAATTAAATGACATATTTATTTACAAAATTAATTAATGGTTAATAATAATTATAATAAGAAAAATTTTATTTATTGAGAAAAAGAATGAAAATGCTAAACCTAATTTTTATGTATTTTATTAGTTATTTAAAAAGAATTAAAATTTAAACCCTAAATTAAAACTAAATTGATTATTAAATTTTTATTTACAAAATTAATAGAAATTAATATTAATAAAACATATTTTTTTATTTTTGTAATTTCTGATTTTTTTGGTTTTATTATGAAAATTATATTTTTTGTGAATTAAATAAAACAAAGGAAAGACAATTAAAATAAGAAGAAGAAAGAAAAAGGAAAAAAGAAAATGCAAACTGTGGGGGGTGTTGGCCTTTTTTGGAGGTTAATTTGCAGTATTTTGGCCCAAGAACTTAGGCCTTTTGGGACTTTCTGGAATTGCATAGGGCATGGTTGACTAACGTGCATGATAGTCAGCACATTCTGGCCTTTGGATGGATCCCTGGGGACACTTGGCAGGCAAGCAGGCAAGGCGTTTGGTGGACCACTGGATGAAAGTTGCATAGAAGCATGTTAAAGGAAAAAATATGAAATATATAAGGGGACTTGGGAATCGAACCCAGGTCCCAATACCTGCAAGCAAACGCACTAACCATCTGAGCCACTGACTCTCTTTGATATTATAATAGACAATGATTATTATGAGAGAGAAACAAGCGCTAGTGGTATTTCAACAAAACGCGCGCCAGGATTTGAAACCAACCATTAACGTGAGGACACCTAAGCTTCGTCCTCCTTTTTCTTCTGTAAATAAAATAGATAGCGGGGGTTTTAAACCCCCACTAAATCAAACCTGCGAAAAATAGCGAACAACATATGGTGAAAAAGAAAAAGGGCATGAGGGTTAATTTCTATTCGTTGGAAGGTCCTGAATCTAGTGGTACAGGTCTCGTGGCCTAATTTTTCCAGATGAGGAAAGCCCCAAATTCAAACCTCTGAAAACCTAGAAAACGTCAATGGCATATTTCGCTACAGGCATGGTTAGGACAATTAAATGGTATCATGAGCTTCAGAAGGTTCATATTAATATAAATCAACCTTTAAAATGTATGAAACATGCATATATATTGAGATACGATTATGAAAAAGTTTGAGAAAAGTGTGACTTCAATATACCAATTCCTTGCGCGTGGAGGGTTGATTTTGATTGGAGTGGCTTCCAGGATGTGTCAGGAGTGTGATGGAATAGTTCTTTTGCTTTGAAACGTGCTCTATGTGGGAAAACAGTTTTCAGAATTTTGTGAAAAAAATGCAAGTTTTTCTTCTGAGTTTGGGCGCAGCTTAGGTCGTGTTTTTGCTTGTGTTAGCTTGTATACATATTATGCAATGTGTTTTGATAAGAATTATGGCCAATAATGCCTTGCATTCATGCTTAAGATTTTCCATAAACCTCCATTGAAACACTTTCCATCTTTGTACCAAAATTTGAATTCTTGCTTGATTAGGCCTTGGTACGAATTTGGGATGTTGTATAATGGTGATTCAAAGCTAATCAAAGCCAAATATGTCCCTTAATTAACCTTTTTGATTTTTATTTGATTTTAAAGGATTTAAAATGAATTAAATCCAATAAAATCAAATAAAAATGAAGAAATTAATTTTAAATTTTGAAATAAAATGTGGGACACGTGGGAAGCATGGTCAAGCTGATTCAAGTGGAAAAAGTGGGCCCCTTTTGTCAAAAATGAAGTTTCAAGGATAAATGATTTTGGCCATTTCACAAAAATTTCCCAACTTCTCCAATGCATATCTTGCTCAATTTTTAAGCTTTGATCATGTTCTTGGACATTTTGGAAAGGTATTGAAGTCCTCTAACCAATGTCTTTGGTCCCATGTCATTTTGATTTACCAATCTCAAGTTATGGTCTTTTACTTAAAGTCCCTTTTTGTTGACTTTTGAAAATGACCTATAATGTTGAAATTGATAACTTTTTGTGAGAGCATTTCTTGGACTTGGAGTGTGAAGATGAGTTGTAGGAAATGTTCTCCCCTTCAAGATGAGCATTGGATGTGATTTTTCTGATGAACCATGAAAAAGTTATGCCTTGGTCAAGTTACAGTTGACTTTTCAATTGTCCAAAAATAGAAACTTTTGACACCTTGATGATTTTTGAGCCATTCTTGTGAAATCATGGTCAAGACTTGACCAAATGATGATTGTGGCTTCAAAATAAGATGTTGACCAAAAATTTTGACTTTTGACTACCAAATGACCATTTTGCCCCTCTAGTTGACTGTGGAGCAATTAGGGTTTTTGACTGTGCAACTTGACCTTGTGAGCCTTGAAACTTGACATGTAGGTGCTTGACAATGTGTATGAGCATATGGGACTTGATTGAGCCCTTGAAAACCTCAACTTCCTTGCAAGAACCAAAACCCTAATTTGACTGGCTTAGGAGAATGGTTGACTGTGTAGCCCTTGAGTAGGCCTTGAACCATTTGCTTGTCATAACTTTGAAGATTATGGGAGGGCAAATTTTAGGGTACAACAGTTGCCCCTGTTCAATCTTCTTAGACCTGAGGATGTAGATTGGCTGGCGTGCCTTTCGTAATCCGAAGGTGGAAGATGATTGAACACTAGAGTGCCCAGAAATTTGCACTCACATAGTTGAGTATCAGCAGTGTGACAGCGGGAATGGGCTTACAAATGCCATTTGGAGAGATGGTGGATAGGAGGATGGACTTATAGATGCCATATGGAGATGTGACAGAACCTTGTCGGGAATGGGCTTATAGATGCCATTTGGAACTGTGATGGATAATTGTGGAGATGGGCTTATAGATACCATCGGGAGGTGTCGATCGCGTAAGAGATTCCTTAGCGAGAACTTGCATACCTGAGGAAGAAAGAAAATTACCTGGTCTGTTACAGGAGTTGATCTTCAAACTCTTTATGTAGACGTGCCCTGGCTGGATACAGGTATCAAATCTTTAAACTCTTCAGACGTGCTCTGGCAGGATACAAGAATCGAGTCTGGTAATGTAGTCGTCAACAGATACACCCTGAAAAGATACAGGAATCAGATCTTCGAACTCTTCAGACGTGCCCTGGCAGGATACAGGAATCGAGTCTGGTAATGTAGTCGTCAACAGATACACCTGGCAAGATACAGGAATCGGATCTTCGAACTCTTCAGACGTGCCCTGGCAGGATACAGGAATCGAGTCTGGTAATGTAGTCGTCAACATATACACCCTGGCAAGATACAGGAATCGGATCTTCGAACTCTTCAGACGTGCCCTGGCAGGATACAGGAATCGAGTCTGGTACTGTAGTCGTCAACAGATACACCCTGGCAAGATATAGGAATCGGATCTTCGAACTCTTCAGACGTGCCCTGGAAAGATACAGGAATCGAGTATGGTACTGTAGTCGTCAACAGATACACCCTGGCAAGATACAGGAATCGGATCTTCGAACTCTTCAGACGTGCCCTGGCAGGATACAGGAATCGAGTCTGGAAATGTAGTCGTCAACAGATACACCCTGGCAAGATACAGGAATCGGATCTTCGAACTCTTCAGACATGCCCTGGCAAGATATAGGAATCGAGTCTGGTACTGTAGTCGTCAACAGATACACCCTGGCAAGATACAGGAATCGAATCTTCGAACTCTTCAGACGTGCCCTGGAAGGATACAGGAATCGAGTCTGGTACTATAGTCGTCAACAGATACACCCTGGCAAGATACAGGAATCGGATCTTCGAACTCTTCAGATGTGCCCTGGCAAGATACAGGAATCGAGCCTGGTATTGTAGTCATCAACAGATACACCCTGGCAAGATACAGGAATCAGATCTTCAAACTCTTCAGACGTGCCCTGGCAAGATACAGGAATCGAGTCTGGTACTGTAGTCGTCAACAGATACACCCTGGAAAGATACAGGAATCGGATCTTCGAACTCTTCAGACGTGCCCTGGCAAGATACAGGAATCGAGTCTGGTACTGTAGTCGTCAACAGATACACCCTGGCAAGATACAGGAATCGGATCTTCGAACTCTTCAGACGTGCCCTGGAAGGATACAGGAATCGAGTCTGGTACTGTAGTCGTCAACAGATACACCCTGGCAAGATACAGGAATCGGATCTGGAATCACGACAGTTGATAGCAATTATCTTTGTATTAACTTTTGTCATGAAAAGACAAAACGTTAGTTGTATGCGATGCCATGATGTATGACATGCGAGATGTGATAAGTGAGATTGTATGTTCATGATGCGTATATGCATGCTATAACGTATGAAGATGCGATGTTTATGAATGTATGTTTTTGTCTAAGAAAGTAAATCCTTGACGGGTGCTGGGAGGTCACATCCTGGGCTGATGTTGGGGAATAGTGCTTTGTTGTTCCCGCTGGGGATGATAGTTGCAAGAATACCGGTAGGAGAAGATGACTCCGTTGGGGAATAAACTTGATGAAGAGATTACTCTGCGGGGAATAACTACTCTAGTGATCTTGCTGGGGAACAGTACTCTGTGGGGAAAGAGGTACTTTGCTGAGATGTTTGATGATAACTCCGTTGGGGATACCGTTGTTGTACCCCAAATTTTGACCTAAGATACCATCTCCCATCTGCATCATTACATTACAAGTGTTTTGATCTATTGATCTTAAAAATTCATAACTGCTTCGAGTCGAGAGCTATTTATTTGTTGAACGCTAAATTTATTAACTGATCAAGATTTAAATGACGTTTATTAATTATTTATTATCTTAAATTTAAATAATTGAAATCTATTTTCAATTGTTATATAATTTAAAGACTTATGAATAATGAAATAAACATTTTTGAGAATGGGTTTATTAATTGGTCAACAATGATTATTTAATTCTTTATCATTCTAAGTTAAATAATTAAAATTCTATTTTTTTAATTATTATAATTTAGAATATTATGAATAATGAATTAAATAATTAAAATTGTTAATTGGCCAATGATGTTTATTTATTTGTTTATCATTCGGAATTTAAATGATTGGATTTGATTTTCAGTTATTATATAATTTAAAGAATTATAAACAATAGATAAACAATTGGAAAGAAAAAGAATTAATTGGGAAATAATAGAATTTTATTCACTTTATTTTATTTATTACAATTATCATTTAAATATTGTGTTATTACAAAATATTTATAATGGCAATTACATAAATGCTTAAAGTAAAATAAAAAAACTATTTTCCTAAATTCTAAATCTTCATCTTCTATCCAATGCCTTTTGTCTGCTCATTTAATTTTACCTGCAAAAACAATTAAAAGAAAAGTCAGATTTGAATAAATAATTGAAAGCAGAAAATAAATTTAATGTTCATCATTAAAGGCAAACGGCTGGAATCAGTTTACCCTTTTTTGCAAATCACGGGATTTCTCCCGGTTCACAAAAAAGAGAGGAATTTTATTTCATAAATGAATGCAAAATTTTGAAATATGCACAAATTCATTTCTATTTTTCAAAACTAAATATGCATAATTTCTTTGTCACAATGTATATTTCAAATTATACACAGCATACAAATACAGCATATGCCATTTCCCACAAGCAATGCAACGTAACCTATGCAACTTAAGAAGAAGCCAAATAACATAGGCTCCCATGCAAGACAAAAAGAATTATGCAGTTTCAAAACAATGTGCAAGCAACATATATTTCCTTTTTCATCATGTTTCAGCCTATGCCTTTTCAGAACAGCAGTGCAATACATCATTTCTATGTATCAAGTGTACCCATGAGAGAGAAGAGAGAAAGAAATATGGTTTTGCAGGTTTTGATTAGGCAGAAATGGATACAAAAACAAAATGCAGCAGTGACACAGTAAGAGGAAAGAAGCACAAAAGGGAATACAACAAACTGTATGAAGCAACATTGTGCAGAAGACCTCCAGCTGTAACGTAAACCTGAGCCATCAAACACAAAAAATGCCAAGCCATTGTTATAAGAGAACCCAAAAAACCCCTTGAACAGAAAAAAAAAGACAACCTATCTCCAAGCTTTCCACACAAAAAAGAAAACTGTCAAACCCTCCTAACACATAAAACCAGTAGAACCAAATCAAAACAGTTCCTACTGTAAAAAACCAAAATGCCAAAACCTGCATACTGCTAAACCACATAACCTGTCATAAACCATTAGCCTACTGGAGAACAAACCAGTAAACACGGCCAAACCTGCAAGAACCTACTGCAATACTTAAACCAATATCACATAAAACACTTCCTATTGTCTGAACCATCAAACCTCTACACCATTTCAAAACACTTACTGCATCGAACCGTTTCCAAATCTACTGCATAAACCATCAAACCATATAACCAAGTCATAAACATTATGGCTTAAAAGCATAAAACCTGTAATGGCCTAAACTCAAGCGATGCAACCAAATTCAAACATCCAAATGAAGGCAGGGTCAAGCATACGAAGGCCTCAGAGTCCATCATAGGCAAATTCCACGAAGCATACAGAAATCAGAAAAGAAGAAGAAAAAGCGTCAACAGCATCATGCTAGTCAAAAGTAAGCATTTCAACAGTAGCAAAGGAAGCATTCAGAGGCAACAATAGGAAGCATCAAAGGAAGCATTCAAGGCGACATAATGTTCAAAGCAACAGTTTAGAAGAAAGAGGAAAAGAATCATATACGCCCAAAACCTCAGAAGTTATCATCACAGGCCAACACTAAGAAACGTACAACAAGCTAGTAAGAGGAGAGAAAATCAGGATACCAGGCAACCGAAGCAAGCTCGCGCCGTCAACGTTCTCCTCGCCGTCCCGGCCTCCTAAGCTCGCCCCACCTTCCTTCCTCCTTCTCCAGGTAGTTTCACCCTTTCCTTTCTTTCAAGTATCTCAATAATAACATAATAAAACGAAATCAGAGTCAATGAGTATAAGAATCACAAACATGCAGTAGCAAAACCCTTAACGAAATAGAAAACAAATCGTACCGTAAATCCGTCGTTTGCCTTAGCTCGCGTTGGAGGGAAGAGGAAGATTGGGTTGCTGGTGGCCTTTGGGCAAGGGACGCTCAAGAGGGTTCAGAAGTGAACGAAGAGGATATCACGCAAAGAAGACGAAGAAGACAAGCATGAGCGCCGTTTCGGCCAAGACTAAAACCCTAATCCCATTCAACTAAACACATTTGTTTACCCTAAAACCAATTATCATGTTTTGGACCTAAACCTGTTTTCCTGCCTTAAAGCCCAACGATTTGCTTATACACCCCCCTTTCTGTTTCTGGTTAGGCCCCTCTCAAAACCTTATGGCCCAATATATGTTTGTTCTTCTAACTTTCTTTTATACACCTTTTTATTTCATTATTTTTAGTCTTTTAGAACTATTACTAACTTAGTTTAAGTTAATTAGTAGTTTAATTAATTAAATAATTTAATTAAAACATCTTGATCCTTTTACCTTTTGTTTTATTAAGTTTAACCTTAGATATTTGGGTAATTTTAAATATTTTTTTAATTAGGTTTAAGTATTTTTAAGTATTCATTTAAGTTTGATTATTTAACAATTACTATAAAAAATAATAATAAGGCTTTATATAGAACTCTAAAGAATATAAAAAAGGAAACTTAGAAAAACTTAAAAAAAAACATTTCTATTTTCCTTAATTAACTCTCGTGCACTCATCCATATAAAAAATACGTAAAATGGAGAAACAATTAAAACACTTTCTTTTTACTAATATTAATCAAAAATCCAAAATGCATTATATCATTTAGTCTATCATTTAATTATTGTACTTAATCATGATCCGCATAATTTTTCTGTTTATTTATTTCATATTTATTTGTTTATTCCATTTACGTTTAAATCCAAAGGAAAAACGATAAATTTGTTGACTTCATGTCCTCAAATCTAATCGCGCGAATATTTGCATTTTTCATTAAAACTTAGGATAATTTGCCTTCAAGTATTCAATCTTTTCAAAATTTATGCCCCTTTAAACAAAAACTTCGACGTTAGGTCGTCGTATCTTCAAAAACCTATCTGTATCCCTTTTCGGCCAAAACGATTTATTTTTATCAAGCAATCAAATTTTAAATAAACAGATATTTCAAAAGGTTCCTATAGAGTACTATAGATGCATTGGGTGCTAATACCTTCCCATTGATAACCAACCCCCGAACCATAAGATCTCTTTTCAAAAACGCCTTGTATTTTCATTACTTTTGAAAAAGTATTATTTACATTGCATATTTAGGGTTTTATTTCGCTCTTTTCCCTTTTCCTTTGGAAACAATAAAGCGCGGTGGCGACTCTTGCTTTTGTGAGACGAATTAATCAATAATTCGATCTCCGATTTACCCCGCTACATTTTTTATCGCTACAACCGTTGTTACGTTGGAAGTTTTAATAGACTCCGTTGGGGATAAGAATACTTCGCCGAGGACGATCTTTCCGTGGCTTTTGGCTGAGGATAACCCAGTTATATCCTGGTAGGGAAATAACCTTTGAATAAAGCCGGGAGACGCGTTCGTGCTCTGCAGGGGGGAAGCTTCCAGAATATACTGGGGATAAGCTTCCTGCTGGGGAGAGGATTCAGCTTTCCTGGGGAAATCTTTAGACTGGACTCTCCTGGGGAAAAGTTTTGAGATGTATTGGGGAAGTGGCTCCACTGAATGTCTGGTATACCGCCGGGGAACAATCTTAGATCAAGACTGTCGGGGATGCTTGTTAAGAATATTCGTATATTGTTGGGGAATGTTGAGATCTGATGGGGATACCCAACTTCCTTAAGGTTTGATAGAGTAGGCTAACTCTGCTTGGGGAGAGTGTATTGACTTGCTGGCTCACTCTCTGGGGGATTAAGATATCTTGGTTCTGTTCTTCAGCTGAACTTACCTTGGTACCTTGGTGGATATAGCAATTAGATCGCTTTAGACAACTCATTATTGCCCCTGTTTCTAATGTCACCTGTAATTAATCCTTTGTTTTGCATGCAAATATTTATGAGTTAGCAATTATTGTCAAATGCATATATCACAAATTGAACCTTGGACGTTCTTCGCAAAACAAAATAGAAAAAGGAAAAAACAATTGGTAATTTTAGCTGAAGAATGAATTTATATTGATTTTTGAATTTGCCTGTAAATAGGCATTTTATGTACAAGAGGTTGACGTCCTAGTAAGAGAACGCCGCAGAACAAAAGAGTTTATACAAATTTGTACAAAGAAAACAGCTGTGTGAAAAGAGTAATCCCACTGGGTTCCAACTCTGCTATCGCTTTTATATCTTCGAGCGTCTCATCACTTGATGACCTAGCTGAAGATGAAGCTGATTGATTGATGCCGTTTGAACTTGATGTTGATACCGGATTCTGGATGCAAAGTGATCCAATGAGACATAGTATTACGCTTTATCCATGACTTTTTCCTGGGCTACCCTTTCGGGTTTTCAGTCCACCGGGATACCCATTTTTGCCCAAGCCTCCTTTTCAGGTTTTCGACTTGCCGGGTGTACAGATTTTTTTATTTCATCCCTCATTTTTCCCGAACCCTTTTGGTTCGCCGGGAAGCCCTAATTTTTGCCTAGGTATGTCAACCTAGCGGGTCTTTTATCATGCGTAGTATCTTTTTACTATGTCTGCATTGGCGGGGTGAGGAAGGTCGTCACCATCCATGGTAGTTAGGATCATGGCTCCTCCTGAGAACACATGTTTAACCACAAATGGCCCTTCGTACGTAGGGGTCCATTTGCCCCTGGGATCACTCTGAGGAAGGATGATGCGTTTGATTACCAGATCCCCAACTTGATACTCTTGTGGTCTGACTTTCTTGCTAAATGCCCTGATCATCCGTTTTTGATACGTTTGACCATGACATATAGCAGTAAGTCTCTTTTCGTCAATTAGATTTAGCTGGTCAAGTCGTGTCTGGATCCAATCATCTTCGCTCAGATCTGCATCCTTCATTATCCAGAGAGAGGGTATCTGTACTTCGATCGGCAAGACTGCCTCCATACCGTAGACCAAAGAAAAAGGAGTTGCCCCGGTTGACGTCCTTGCTGAGGTACGATACCCATGTAGAGAAAACAGTAGCATCTCGTGCCAATCTTTATAGGTCACTGTCATCTTCTGCACAATTTTCTTGATATTCTTATTCGCTGCTTCTACAGCCCCATTCATCTTCGGCCGGTAAGGAGAAGAGTTGTGGTGCTGTATCTTGAATTGCTCGCAGAGCTCAGTGATCATCTTGTTATTGAGATTGGTACCGTTGTCTGTAATGATCCTTTCTAGGATACCGTATCGACAGATCAGATTATGCCGAATGAACTGTGCCACAACGTTCTTGGTTACAATGGCGTAAGAAGCTGCTTCAACCCACTTCATAAAGTAATCAATCGCCACCAGGATGAAGCGATGCCCGTTGGATGCCGTAGGTCTGATCTCACCGATCATATCTATGCCACACATTGCAAAAGGCCAAGGTGCAGTCAGGACGTTCAAAGGAACTGGAGGAACATGCACCTTATCTGCATAAATCTGGCATTTATGACATGTCCGAGAGTGTTGGTAGCAGTCAGCTTCCATTGTGGACCAGAAATACCCTGCCCGAAGGATCTTCTTTGCCATAGTATGTCCACTGGAATGTGTTCCGAAGGTACCTTCATGTAGCTCTGCCATGATCCTTTCTGCTTCAGTCTTATCCACACAACTCAGTAAGGCCGAGTCATAGTTTCGCTTGTACAGGATGTCGTTGCTGAGGAAGAACTTTGCTGCGAACCTTCTCAGAAACTTCTTATCATTGACAGATGCACCTTCAGGATACTCTTGAGCTTCCAAGTATCTCTTCACCTCATGGTACCAGGGTTTTTCAGTCACTAACTCTGCCTCAAGATCACAACAGTATGCCGGCTCGTCCAGTTTCCAGATAATGACCCGGGGAGCCTCATTGTCCCACTTGACTTTGAACATGGAAGACATCGTAGCCAACGCGTCCTCCAACTGATTCTCCTCTCTTGGGAAATGTTCAAAAGTCATCTCTGTGAGATGAGGGATCAATGTCAACACACATTCTCTGTAAGGAATAAGATTCGGATGTTTCGTATCCCACTCGCCTTTGATCTGACTGATCACGAGAGCGGAATCTCCGAAGACACTCAGAAACTTGATCCTTAAGTCAATTGCAGCTTGGAGTCCCATGATGCACGCCTCATACTCCGCCGTGTTGTTGGTGCAGTTGAAACATAGCCGGGCTGTGAGTGGAGTATGAGTGCCTTGAGGGGATATGATCACAACGCCGATGACGTTACCCAAAGCGTTGGATGCTCCGTCAAAGTGCATAGACCATCGGGATCCTTCCTCAGGTCCTTCATCCGGTCCAGGTACTTCACAATCAGTCACTATCATGATACTCTCGTCAGGAAATTCAAAGTTCATTGACTGATAGTCGTCTACTGCCTGGTGTGCCAGGTGGTCTGCCAATACACTTCCCTTGATAGCTTTCTGAGTCGTATACTGGATGTCGTATTCGGTCAAGATCATTTACCATCTTGCTATTCTCCCAGACAGAGCAGGCTTTTCAAATATGTACTTTATTGGATCCATCTTAGAAATCAACAAAGTAGTGTGAGTCAGCATATACTGTCTCAGCCGGCGAGCAGCCCATACCAAAGCGCAGCAAATTTTCTCGAGCAGTGAGTATCGGGTCTCACAGTCGGTAAACTTTTTGCTAAGGTAATAAATGGCGTGCTCTTTTCGGCCAGACTCGTCATGCTGCCCCAGCACACACCCCATTAAGTTGTCAAGTACTGTCAGGTATAGTATCAGAGGTCTCCCCTCAACCGGTGGCATAAGAATGGGTGGTTCTTGGAGATATTCTTTGATTCTGTCAAAAGCGGCCTGACATTCATCATTCCAACGTACTACCTGATCTTTCTTCAGCATCTTAAAGATTGGTTCACAGGTAGCAGTTAGGTGGGAGATGAATCGAGCAATGTAATTCAGGCGTCCTAAAAAGCCTCTGACCTCTTTCTCTGTCTTAGGAACTGGCATCTCTTGAATGGCTTTAACCTTGGCAGGGTCCACTTGAATACCCTTATCACTTACAACGAAGCCTAGCAATTTTCCAGATCTTACCCCGAAGGTGCACTTGTTCGGGTTCAACCTCAGCTTGTATAGTTTCAGACGGTCAAACAGCTTTTGTAGATGATCAAGGTGTTCCTCCTCAGTCTGAGACCTTGCAATCATGTCGTCAACATACACTTCTATCTCATGATGGATTATGTCATGAAATAAAGCGACCATGGCACGTTGGTAGGTTGCCCCAACATTTTTCAACCTGGATGGCATGACCTTGTAGCAGAAGGTGCCCCACTGAGTAACAAAGGTAGTCTTTTCCATGTCCTCAGGAGCCATCTTGATCTGATTATACCCTGAAAAACCATCCATGAAGGAAAACACCTTATGCTGAGCAGTATTGTCAACCAGGACATCAATGTGAGGTAGGGGGAAGTCATCCTTGGGGCTGGCCCTGTTCAGATCCCTGCAGTCGACACACATTCTGACCTTACCATCTTTCTTTGGCACTGGAACCACGTTGGCAACCCACTGAGGGTAAGAAGTCACTGCGAGAAACCCGGCATCAAATTGTTTCATAACCTCAGCCTTGATCTTCTCAGACATCTCTAGACGCATACGGCGGATCTTTTGCTTAACCGGAGGGCAGTCTTCCTTGGTAGGCAAGTGATGGACCACAATGTCGGTATCCAACCCAGGCATGTCTTCGTAAGACCAGGCAAAGATTTCCATGTAGTCATGCAGCATCTGAATCAGCCGTTGTTTCACGCTGAGCTCTAGATTGGCACCAATCTTAACTTCCTTTCTATCTGTCTCAGTACCTAGATTTATCGTCTCCACTGGCTCTTCGTGTGGTTGAATTGCCCTCTCTTCCTGGAGTAACAGTCTTGCAAGTTCGCCAGGCACTTCGCAATCATCTTCACCTTCGTCTTCGGCTAAGTTGATCGGATTTTCGAAGTCATAACTGGCAGTAGCAGAGTCGTTACCAGTGAGATCCGGAGTGGATTGAAACCTGTATGAGTGAGTGTGTGTAAATACAGCTGTTTTGCAATATATATAAAGAAAGAAAGGGAGTGCAAGATTTGAAATGTGAAAAACGTCCAATGCTTTTATTCATGATATATGAAGGTGACAAACAAAAGCCCTCACAAACAGAACCACGGTGCCCCGGGTAAGACACCGGGCCATAAAGTTTCAAATTATTGTTTATTACAAATCCAAAACAAAGAAGTTCATTACTAGGTGACAAAAGTAACGGGTAAGGAGTCCTTGGTAGTCCAGTTGCTAGGTCCACCGTTGGTTGCCGGGTAGATCCAGTTGTCAAACTCTGATTCTTCCACTTCGTCTTCATCCCCGATAGCATTTACTCCTGGATTGGTGATGAGCACAGGAGGTCTTCCAATCCTCGCCTTGCGCACAGCCTTCTGAGCCTCTGCAGTGAAACCCAGCCAAAACTTGTTAGTCTTAGGAGTAAAATCAGGGAGCTTGCCCCAATTTGCACATTCACCTTTTTCAACCACAACCCGGGCATCCTTCAGGGAAGCCATCCTCAAAGGAGAACCCTCTTCAGTCACAGTCTCTGCTGACGCCAGTGTTTGTGGCACCTCTTCAAAATGTTGAAAGGGGGTCTCAATGAACTCCCCATCCATTTCTACGTACCTGAAGGAGTTGAGGTGGCTGACCATGTATTCCTCTTCCCCTTGCACTGTTACAATCTTCCCCCTGAACGGGTACTTGAGCTTCTGATGCAACGTGGAGGTCACAGCTCCAGCCTTGTGGATCCACGGGCGACCTAGCAAACAAGAATAGGATGGACAGATGTCCATCACATAGAATTTTGAATCAAAGACCTATGACCCAACCCTGATTGGGATGTCAACCTCACCATGTACCATTCTTTTGGACCCGTCAAAGGCCCGGACAACAATGTTACTTGGTTTAAGCTCTAGACCCTCACAGTCCAGCCTGTCCAGGGCCTTCTTGGGTAGCACGTTTAGTGAAGAACCAGTGTCAACCAGCACGTGAGCAAGAGTAGTGCCCCTGCATTTAATGGAGACATGCAGGGCATCATTATGGTTCTTCCCCTTGGCCGTCAGATCAGCATAAGAGAAACCCAGACCGTTATCAGCAGTTAGGTTGGCCACACAGTCGGTGAATTGATCAGCAGACGTCTCTTGGGGTACGTGTGCCGTCTTTAAGAAAGCAATCAAGGCCTTGGCATGGGCCTCTGAACACAGCAGCAGTGATAGCATGGAGATTTTGGAGGGGGTATGCCTCAGCTGTTTGACAACGTTGAAATCACTTTTCTTTATAATCTTGAGGATCTCTTCCATTTCCTGCTTGGAAGCCTCAACAATGGTCTTTGGTGCCTCCATCCGGGCAGGCATATCAGAAGCAATCCCCTTTCCCCGAGCGTCAGATGACTCAGCAGCAGGGGTGGAAACTTGATTAGGGGAAGAGACAGGCACACTGGCAGGTGTGATGATCAAAGGCCTCTGAATTAATGGAGGAGCAATGTCTGGTGAGAACAGTCTTCCACTACGAGTGACCTTAGCAGGCCTAGTGATGTTGGTGATACCAGTATCAGTATTGAACTCTTGCTTCACTCCCAGAACATAAACATCTGCCCCATAGTGCCACGGGACAGCTTTATCAGACTTGTAGGGGATGGGCCCCGGAACAGTAATGGTGATGGGAGCAATCTTGTGAACAGGAAAAATTTGGACAGGCTTCTTTGAAGGAGCCTTGGAAGGGTTGTTGAAAATGGTAACAATTGAAACTTCTTCAACAGGGGCAGCAGGAACAGCAGTCTTTTTGAACAAAATCTCTTTACTATCCATCAGGTTTTGGACGCCTGATTTCAGCAAAGAACAACCAGCAGGGGAATCAGCACATAAAGGGCAACCTTTGCTACATCCCGGAAATAAACCGGCTAGCAACATGTTCCTCTTGACAGTCAGCAGCGGTGTAGCAACATCATCCACAGAAGCTACATACAAATCCTCCTCAACAGCATTCACTCCAAGCTAGGGCATGGGAGCGGTCACAACATTTGGCCTCTCGGGCGCCTCGAACTGTATCTCCTTGGCATCAATAAGGTCCTGAACCTTATTCCTCAGGGCCCAACAATCATCAGTAGAATGTCCCGGGCTATCAGAGTGATAAGCGCAACGGGCGTTGGGGTTGTATTTCGGAGATGTTGTGTTTACCATCTTCGGAGCTTCCTTGACTGTTACCAGGCTAGTTGACAGTAGTTGCGGCAGGATCTGAGAGAGAGTCATGCTGAGTCGAGTATACTTCCGTTTGGGCCTCTCAGCTCTAGGTTGGTTGTACTGTTGTGGAGCAGTAGCAGGCTTAGAAATAACCACCGCCTTGACAGCTTGGCGGCGTTCAGGTTTGTCCTGCCTTCTTGGACCATACACAACACTTGCCTCTTTCTTGAAGGGCTTCTTTTCAGTACTTGAGGAGGCAACCTTCTGTATCTTCCCTGATTTTATACCAGCCTCGATCCTCTCACCAGTCAGGATCAGATCAGTAAACCCAGCAGAGGAATTACCAATGAGATGATTGAAAAATGGACCAGATAGGGACCCCAGGAACATATCCACCAGCTCCCGGTCCGTCAATGGTGGCTGCACCCTGCCAGCCAGATCTCTCCATTTTTGTGCGTACTCCTTAAAACCTTCTCCCGATCCTAGCGACATACCCTGGAGTTGGGTACGCGTAGGAGCGAGGTCGGAATTATATTGATACTGCTTGTAAAAAGCAGTGGCCAGATCCTCCCAGTTACGAATGTTGGTCCCATCCAGCAGATAGAACCATTCGAGGTGAGTCCCTGAAAGACTCTCCTAGAAGAAGTGGATCCATAAGTTCCTGTCTGCTGTGTAAGGCTGGATCTTCCTTACATAAGAACGGAGGTGCATCTTGGGACAGGAAGCCCCGTCATACTTCACAAAGGCAGGCGCCTTGAACTTGTATGGAATTACCACCCCAGAAGATAACCCCAAGTCTCTGAAATCCAACCCAGGCACACGTTGAATCTCCATAGCATTTAATTTGTCCTCCAGCTGCTTGTACCGGTCCTCAGCAGGAGGGTACTGTTCATCGTTGAAGTTTGTCTCAGTGTCAGAGACCACAGGACTAGGGATCTCTCTCCCTTGGTGACTACCTTCCCCCACAGATGGAGTAGTCCTCTCAGCTTCATTTTGCAAAGTGTTCCCGAGTCTGCGCCCAGTGTTGAATAGCACAGTCCTCTTCTTCTTCTTATTCTTCTTCAGGAGCATAGCCTTCAGCTCTTGTTGTCCCTGGGCCAAGCCCATGATCAGCTCCTGAAATTGTGCGTTCTGCGCCTGAAGGGCCTTGATAGACAGCTCGGTAGATGATTCAGGGTTCATGATACTGAAATAAACAGCGAAGAACGGTAAGCAACCTGAAAAGAAGAGTACCTGCTATGCACATGATGAATGATATGTGTTCATGCAATGCATTCAAGGGTTTGAAAGTTCAAATTTGTTGTAGACAAAAAGGAACACACGTTATCATTAAGGAAATAATTGTTTGGTACATCAAAGCCTCGTGGGCAAAATATTACAAAAGCAAATCAGTCCCAGAAGACACTACGCATCCTCTTCAGAGCAATGTAGGCGTTGAGATTCCTTTCCTCGTGCAGTAGGCGGGTGAGCTCCAAGACCTTCTTTTCACTAGCATGTAGACTGGTCTCAAGAGAATTCCGCTCTTCCTTAAGCTGGATCCAGCTCTTCTGCATCTCTTCCCAGGACGTGGGCATGTCAGGATGTTGAATGGTGTAGGACACCTCTCCTTCCAATACTGGCTCTTTGATCACAGGGAGAATATGAGGATAAGGCATCTCTAACTTCTGGGAGCGGGCGCGTACCCACTTGAGATAAGGTTCCAACGGGATGGAGTTCCTGTGCCCCAGTGTCTTGCTGTCTATCTTACTGGGCATCCTCCAAGCTCTGATAAATCTCTGGCGAAGTCCTTGTGCATCGTTGTCGAAGTCAAAAACTATGTCAGGAATTAACATGTCATGAGGGCCGTCCCTCCGAGCATAACCAAACTGTCTCCAAGCCAGGCACGGGTTGTAAGTAATACCTCCTCTGATTCCAAGTAAAGGAACATTAGGGTACTCCCCGCAACGATCAATGATAGTGACATCCTCTCTGGACCGAGAGCACCAATGCATATCTGCATGTGTAAGAGTCATCAATCGCTGTGACCACCTCAAACCCCGCTCATTCTTCAAGACTGATTGCGGAAGGTGCGAAATAAACCACCTTCCCAGGAGAGGAGTGCAGCACATAAGAACACCTCTTTTTCTCATGGTTCGAGTGTAACATGAGTGAAGGATGTCCCCAAGCAACGTAGGTATAGGATTCCTGGACATGAAGATCTGGACAGCACTGATATCTATAAGTTGATCTGGGTTAGGGAACAACACCAAACCATAGACAAGGAGGGCCACAAATTCTTCCAAAGCTTGTAGGTCAAGGGAGTTCCAACATTCTTGGGCCTTTTCAAACAGAAACCTGGCTAAGAACCCTTTGATACCACTTCTAGCTTCCCAATGTCCCTTGAGGTCAGATGGTTGTAGGTGTAAGGCCTTAGCAATCTCTTCAAGTTTGGGTTCCTTTTCCGTACCGTTGTAGGGTAGCTGATCAAAGATAGGGATCTTCAGAAGCCGGGAGAACTCTTCTAATGTAGGCACCAGTTGATAATCCAGGAAAGTGAAACAGTGATGCAGAGGGTCAAAGAACTGAAACAGGACCTTTATCATGTCTTCCTCAATGTTGGTGTTGACCAAGCTGATGAGTCTTCCATGTCTCTCACTGAATGAAGAGCTCTCGGGAATCCTGGATATAAGCTCCTTAAGCTGAGGAGGGATCCTTACAAGGCTGATCTGAATTGTCTTTCTGCGAACAGTTTCCATGTCCTACAAAACAAGAACAAAGATGAAGATTCGAACCCCTGAAATGGTTAGTCAATGCATATGATGCTGGATGATGTCATGATGCTATGATTAAACACACCACAAATATTTACAAAGGCAAACATGATAAGGCCCACAAGTCACACAAGACAAGCCCTTAGAGTTTAGGCCTGCATGGGGTCTGGGTATTACCCTCTTGAAGTTGGTGGGCTCAAAACCTGTCCTATTAGAAGTAACCGGGTTCTAAGGGTCCCAATATCACTGGATTGCTTTCATTGTTCATCGTTTCGATTTAGCCACTGAACTGGCGACCGAAATATTCCAGGAAAGCAACCCTCAATTGAGTGTAGTATCGAGTATCAACCAACCTCGGACTGCACCAAAGTCAGTTATCTCACTACCCTAAAGAGGCCAAGATAGTTCAATTAAGGTTCCTAAGGTCTGTTGATGCTTCACGACACCACGCGGAGGCCCCGTACTCTCCTTGACTGAACTCAAGGGTTACCGGTACACACCAAAGTGCCACATCAATGTAGCAGACTGTTTCAACCATGTCGGTATACCCCGCACAGTTCCCTCACAGCCTTGTTGCTACTTTCTAAGAAGGTATCCCCAGATCCGGGTTAGGATCTATAGAACTCCCAAGACAGTCCCACAATTATAAAGCAAACAAGTCAAAGCAATTGAAAACATAGTTATGAACTATCCTAAGGTACACCTCACTTTAAGTAAAATTCCCCAGCAGATTCGCCAGTTCTGTGATCGGTGGATCTGGAACTGACTGTTTAACGCTGGTTCGCGAAATGTCGCGGTAAGCAAGAGTCGCCACCGTCTTTTATTTTCTCCAAATGGAAAGGACAAAAGCACAAAAAAATTCCTTATTGAGATTAGTTCTCGGTTCGGGAGGTAGATTTATAGAAAGGGAAGGTGTTAGCACCCTTTCTATACATGGTTATCCATGGGCTCTTAGATACTTGCTCATTTGTGTTTTCAAAATGTTTGTTTGCTTTTCAAGGTGAGTGGGTTTGAAAAAGTTTATTTGAAAGTTTCAGATCGACTCTTGTATCGGTCCTCAAGAGTGTTTGAAAAGTTGTTTTGAAAGCTTTTTGCAAAGTGTCGGTGTGAAAAGAAGTTTTAATTTGTTTTGAATTTAGAGCAAGTATCTACGAGTCATCTACCTACCCTGAGGAATTAGTCTGTGTAAATGTCCTTAAGGTAGTGCCATCCCACCATTGAGAGGTAGGTAGCACCACCGTTGGAGGTGTTCGGGTCAATTCGAGGGTTAGGGACAGTGTGGTCACCGAGCAATAGTAAGATACCTTAGAATCTACCCTTATGCCATTGATCTTTTTATTCCGAGGCAACCGTTTCGAGGAAACTTGTTTCGAGGCAACCGTTTCGAGGCAACTAGATCAATGGAACATAAGGACTCACTAAGACGTCCTATACTCGACGGCCACGTTTCGAGGGGCAAGGCAACAGTGTGATCACCAAAGCAACAGTAGGACACCTTAGAAGCTAACCTTATGCCATGTTCATGGACATAAGGACTTACTAAGACGTCCTGTACTCGACGACCATGTTTCGAGGGGCAAGGCAACAGTGAGGCGTACCCTAAGAGTGGTGTGTGAATTGTGTGTCATTTTCAGTTATTATTTGTCTTGTCATGCATTGGGTGAGCTACGCTTTGATTTTATTTGGGCATTCATTCTTTCATGTGATTAGCAGTTAAAAGGGTGCGGAAAATAAAAATGCGGAAAATAAAGGTCCTACGCTATTACAAGGCGCGGGTCTACATCGCCAAATTAAACCAAGACCCGATTTGAATAAAAGTGCGGAAAGTAAATGTCCTAATTATCTATTACAAGGCTTTGGGGCAATTACATAAAAAAGAAAAATAAAAGTAAACGTGCGAAAAGAAATTAGAATCGAGTGCGAGGGCGTTGGACCCTTTAAGGAATTGAATTGAAATTATTAAATTTAATTAAAATAAATAAAGAAAAGAACTTTTTTTTTGATGTTTTTTGTATTTATGAAATTTAATGAGAATAAAGAAAATTAATATTGAAAGAAACCCTAATTCTAAATTGTTTTTAATTATTAAAGAAAAAATGTTTAAGTTGTAACCTAATTTACCCTAATTAATTAAATGACATATTTATTTACAAAATTAATTAATGGTTAATAATAATTATAATAAGAAAAATTTTATTTATTGAGAAAAAGAATGAAAATGCTAAACCTAATTTTTATGTATTTTATTAGTTATTTAAAAAGAATTAAAATTTAAACCCTAAATTAAAACTAAATTGATTATTAAATTTTTATTTACAAAATTAATAGAAATTAATATTAATAAAACATATTTTTTTATTTTTGTAATTTCTGATTTTTTTGGTTTTATTATGAAAATTATATTTTTTGTGAATTAAATAAAACAAAGGAAAGACAATTAAAATAAGAAGAAGAAAGAAAAAGGAAAAATAAAATGCAAACTGTGGGGGGTGTTGGCCTTTTTTGGAGGTTAATTTGCAGTATTTTGACCCAAGAACTTAGGCCTTTTGGGACTTTCTGGAATTGCATAGGGCATGGTTGACTAACGTGCATGATAGTCAGCACATTCTGGCCTTTGGATGGATCCCTGGGGACACTTGGCAGGCAAGCAGGCAAGGCGTTTGGTGGACCACTGGATGAAAGCTGCATAGAAGCATGTTAAAGGAAAAAATATGAAATATATAAGGGGACCTGGGAATCGAACCCAGGTCCCAATACCTGCAAGCAAACGCACTAACCATCTGAGCCACTAACTCTCTTTGATATTATAATAGACAATGATTATTATGAGAGAGAAACAAGCGCTAGTGGTATTTCAACAAAACGCGCGCCAGGATTTGAAACCAACCATTAACGTGAGGACACCTAAGCTTCGTCCTCCTTTTTCTTCTGTAAATAAAATAGATAGCGGGGGTTTTAAACCCCCACTAAATCAAACCTGCGAAAAATAGCGAACAGCATATGGTGAAAAAGAAAAAGGGCGCGAGGGTTAATTTCTATTCGTTGGAAGGTCCTGAATCCAGTGGTACAGGTCTCGTGGCCTAATTTTTCCAGATGAGGAAAGCCCCAAATTCAAACCTCTGAAAACCTAGAAAACGTCAATGGCATATTTCGCTACAGGCATGGTTAGGACAATTAAATGGTATCATGAGCTTCAGAAGGTTCATATTAATATAAATCAACCTTTAAAATGTATGAAACATGCATATATATTGAGATACGATTATGAAAAAGTTTGAGAAAAGTGTGACTTCAATATACCAATTCCTTGCGCGTGGAGGGTTGATTTTGATTGGAGTGGCTTCCTGGATGTGTCAGGAGTGTGATGGAATAGTTCTTTTGCTTTGAAACGTGCTCTATGTGGGAAAACAGTTTTCAGAATTTTGTGAAAAAAATGCAAGTTTTTCTTTTGAGTTTGGGCGCAGCTTAGGTCGTGTTTTTGCTTGTGTTAGCTTGTATACATATTATGCAATGTGTTTTGATAAGAATTATGGCCAATAATGCCTTGCATTCATGCTTAAGATTTTCCATAAACCTCCATTGAAACACTTTCCATCTTTGTACCAAAATTTGAATTCTTGCTTGATTAGGCCTTGGTACGAATTTGGGATGTTGTATAATGGTGATTCAAAGCTAATCAAAGCCAAATATGTCCCTTAATTAACCTTTTTGATTTTTATTTGATTTTAAAGGATTTAAAATGAATTAAATCCAATAAAATCAAATAAAAATGAAGAAATTAATTTTAAATTTTGAAATAAAATGTGGGACACGTGGGAAGCATGGCCAAGCTGATTCAAGTGGAAAAAGTGGGCCCCTTTTGTCAAAAATGAAGTTTCAAGGATAAATGATTTTGGCCATTTCACAAAAATTTCCCAACTTCTCCAATGCATATCTTGCTCAATTTTTAAGCTTTGATCATGTTCTTGGACATTTTGGAAAGGTCTTGAAGTCCTCTAACCAATGTCTTTGGTCCTATGTCATTTTGATTTACCAATCTCAAGTTATGGTCTTTGACTTAAAGTCCCTTTTTGTTGACTTTTGAAAATGACCTATAATGTTGAAATTGATAACTTTTTGTGAGAGCATTTCTTGGACTTGGAGTGTGAAGATGAGTTGTAGGAAATGTCCTCCCCTTCAAGATGAGCATTGGATGGGATTTTTCTGATGAACCATGAAAAAGTTATGCCTTGGTCAAGTTACAGTTGACTTTTCAGTTGTCCAAAAATAGAAACTTTTGACACCTTGATGATTTTTGAGCCATTCTTGTGAAATCATGGTCAAGACTGGACCAAATGATGATTGTGGCTTCAAAATAAGATGTTGACCAAAAATTTTGACTTTTGACTGCCAAATGACCATTTTGCCCCTGCAGTTGACTGTGGAGCAATTAGGGTTTTTGACTGTGCAACTTGACCTTGTGAGCCTTGAAACTTGACTTGTAGGTGCTTGACAATGTGTATGAGCATATGGGACTTGATTGAGCCCTTGAAAACCTCAACTTCCTTGCAAGAACCAAAACCCTAATTTGACTGGCTTAGGAGAATGGTTGACTGTGTAGCCCTTGAGTAGGCCTTGAACCATTTGCTTGTCATAACTTTGAAGATTATGGGAGGGCAAATTTTGGGGTACAACACCATGGTTGAGTTCATTTTAGTGAGACGATTCAAATGATACCAGTCTTGTGAATGTTTGGAACCATTTTTGGTTTGCTCCGGGGAAAGTCATCAAAAGGGATGACCGAAGGAAGTTCATGGTGACTCTGTGTTTGAAACATCTTTTTCCATGTAAACCAATCAGAGCGTGACAAATGAAATGTTATGATTGGTCCATGGATTTTGAGCTTTACGTGGCTTGGTTCCACCATAACACCATGAACCTTTGATCTGGATCGTTTGTTGTGCATACTATGCATTCATGACTTGATCAAGCGGTGTACATCATTTCTATTTTTTAAAATTTTTTTGACACTGATCCGATATGAAATTCAAAAAGGATCATATCATGCACAACGTGTCAGATCCCTTAGATCTTCATACTAACACATTTTGACAATGATTCAGTGGTATATATTATTTTAGCTTTATTTTTATTTTCTGATCTTTATATTTTATTGTTTTAAACTTCAAAAATTCATAAAAAAAATTCATTTCTGACTTAAAAATATGAAAAAATTCACAAAAATATTTTTGAATATAATCTTTATGATTTTTATTTTTTCATAACTTTATTTTTTGGTTTGATATTTTTTTAATGATTTTCCCTTTATATGTCTTGTTTTAATTATTTAAAAAATACTTTTTGGTCTTTTAAAATTTTGAAAATTTTATGGAAGGATCCAATAATATTTTGACAAATATTGGTGATCTTGTTCAAATTTTATCTCTGATTTACTATTTTTTGTGATTTTTGGTTTATTTTGATTAAGTTTTATATTTTAAAAAAATAGTTTCTGACTTTTAAAAAATCTAAATTTTTTTGTCAACACTTGTTGACTCATGTTTGACCTTTGATATATTTTTGGAATTTTTATTTAGTGTTTTAATACACTTTGTGTATTTTACCAATTATTTCCTTTTTATTAATTATTTAAATATTGTTTTTATTAAATATATTTTATTATTTTTTGTGATTGGTTCTGATTTGGAGACACTTGTGTGTTACTTTGTGTTTATTGTGGTTTTTTGTAAACAACTGTTGATCCTCCAAAAAGGAAAGTCATTTTGGTTACTCGCGGAATCGATCAGATTGATCCCAGAACATATGTTAACTTTTATACTGGGTTGATGTAAAGAAAAGAAATCCAGGAAGAACGCACGTTCGACCAAATAAAGGATACTTGTGGTTTTGGAAAGTAAGAAAGTTAATAGAAATGTATAAATACAGGTAAAGATGCAGGAAAAGTAACTTTGCAAGATAAGATTAAAACAATGTAAAAAGACTTTATTAATGAAAAGTGGTGTTTCCAACGTCCATTTTTCAGTTTATCCTTTCTCACACAGCGGGTACTTGGACAATATTTGAGTAACTTGGCACAATAGGTTGAACACCCAGAAAAACTACACAGATTTCATATTTTGTACTAAAAACTATGTAACCGTCGAGGGGTGGTTCTGCTCTAATATGAGGACAAGTGTCCTCTGCATGTCCCTCGACCTCTAGCTTCCAGCCATGTTGCTTTCCTTTGGCTACTGGCGAAACCGTCTTTCCATCCAATAATTCAAATTCAAATTTCCCTCGCCTTTGGTGTCGACGTGAGGATATTCCCTTCTAGTCGAAGGTCATAAAACCTTCTCAGTCGAAATCTTAATGGTGAGTCCTGGTCGAAGACTAAAATGTAACTTAGATATTTTCTCTAAGTTATTTCACACGTCGAAACATTCTTCAGCTTGGTTTTATTTATTCCATTTTTTTGTCTAAAAGACCAAATATAGTAGGTGTCGAATTCATGAGCCAAAAATTGCCCCCCAAGAATGTCTATTTCGACGCCAAAATAAAAAGCCATTCTTTGATCTTTCCGTTCGACACATGTCTCTCTTGCTGTCCACAAAGGCCTGACGTGCGCTTTTCGTCTTCCAACAGCTGCCGCTTTCGAAAACCCATCATTACTCTTTTTTCCAAGACGTCTTTTCCAACTGTCGTTACCACGCTTCCATGATGACCCTTATTCCTAGAACCTAGGCAAGCATGTCAAAACGTTTCCCATCAACTGCATGGTAACTGCTTCATGGTCCGCCATGTGCCCCACTATCTTTATAGCATTAAATGGTTGTGACAAGACATATCCCTCTCTGAAGACTATAAATACTCTTGAGCCTCTTCATTTGGAACTTTCACAACTCTAAGTATTTCCAAGTCTTCTGCCTAAAACACCTTGCATTGTCAACTTCGCTTCTTTCAAATCTACAAAAATGGCTTTCCTTTCTAATGCACCAAACAACTCCAAACCTAAAAATGCTGCTGATATCCAAAGCCAACCAGAGATCTTTCCTACCAGCCTTTCTCCTGCTTCGACTGATGGGCCATGGTTTGTTTCTGAACCTACGACTAGAGAAAGGCGAGAAGCGTATGATTCCCATCTTCTCATTCCCATTAGATACTCTAAAGACATATACGCTATGTTTGGTCCTCTGTCCACATGCATCGAGAATCCTATGAAGAACCGTGCCTTCTTCCCCACTCATCCAAGACTCAAACCTATAGGCTGCACGAAGAAGCCCAGGGACGATCCTGATGATGCAACTCCGGCCAACCAGCAACATACTCAGACCACGGAGGACATTAACCTTCAATTTATGAACAAAGGGACCAGGATCTTTCGATCATGCCCAAATCTCTCTTCAGAGTATTCAGATTGGTTAAATAAGGTGGAGAAGGCACAAACTCCTGTCTGGAAGGAAATGGGGATTTACGACTTGGTGATTCTGTTGAAGACATGATTGTCTTATTGTCCTCTCATGTTGGTATCTTCACTATATTTCTGGGATAGCGCACACTTCACATTTCATCTTCCCTGTGGGATGGTGACCCCAACCCTCTTCGACATAGCAGCGATTACCGGTCTTCAACCGACTGATGATTATTTCGATCCTGAGGATCTATCTGAAGATGTTATTGGGTTTTTAGCTACCAAACCCACCTACACCACCTTCATCAACCACTTCCATGATAAATCCTCCAGCATCGTGTCGGAGGTGGAACATATAGCTTTTCTGGCTATGTGGTTATCCCGTTTCATTTTCTGCACCAAATCACTTCAGGTGACTAAGAAAATGCTCACGCTTGCGACGCAGCTTCATCATGGCTACCCCCTCTGCCTGGCCGAATTGATTCTGGCCAATCTATATGAGTCCATCAGCAATGGTGTGACTCAACTCAAGGTCATAGGAGATAGAGCAAGGTTGCTGCTTTCTGGCCCTTTCTGGCTTCTCCAACTTTGGATTAATGCCACCTTCGAATCTTTTCTTCCCCATAAGAATAATATTAATGAAGTGGCCCCAGAAATCCTGAACAGGAGGGTCGAAGGTACCAGACTTGCATTGCTGACTCTTACTGATGAAGGCCAACAGTTTCAAAAGGCCTTCACAAGCTTCGTGATGATGTTTGTGGAGCGCAAACGTTTTGTTTCGACCATGGGTCCTTTTGCCAGTCGGAAAGTCGACCCAGAATGGTTTACTAGACCATTTCCTTCGACTGAGGAGGAAGACTTGGAAGACGAATACGTGGGCATGTGGGAGTCGTTTCTTCAACCTAGAATTATGCCACTGAGATTCAAAAGCTCAAAGAATCAATTAAGTTTGATTGCTTATGAACCAAATCTTGTCTCTTGACAATTTGGCATTAACCAGTCACTCCCATCACCCATTTATCCTCGAGAGAAACTGATGTTATTTTACAACGCAGACTACTCAGAGGATGCTGCTACCAAGCATATTGGTAGGTACGTTGGTCGAACCGTACTAACCATGTTTGACTTCAACCTCAATATTTTGTGTTCTGGCAATTTTGAAGGGTGGTGGAGGCAATACTATGATGAGGAGTTCTTTGATGAGAAGGACTTTGCCCACCACCTTCGTGAGGCATTTAAACTGGTCCTTGACAGGATCAAGAAAGGTATTACCTCTTTTCTTTTTCTCTTTGTCTCAGATTTAGTCATTCGACGCTCGACTTATCTTCGTTTTTTGTATAGCTGTCAAGAGGACCACTTCGAAGAAGGCTGCTGAAAGCACTAAAGGGGGAGACCCTTCTGTTAACCCTTCGCCCAAGGTATTTACTTTCTTCTATACCTTTATCCTTTACGATCATCTGATATGGATACTGATTTCTTTGACTTATCTTTCTGGGTATTCAGAAAACTACCCCCAAAAAACGGAAAGTCCAGGAGATCGAAATCTCTAGTGACGAAGAAGAAGAGTCTCCTCCTGTTCATATGAAGAGACAAAGGTTAAAGAAACCCTCCCTTGCGGCTGAGCCTCGTCCCAGAACTAAAATTAAGATTACAGCTTCGAGGCCCCCTCCTGTAGTTATCAGAGAGCCTACTGAGCAAGAAGTAGCTTCCATGCTAAAAAATCCCAGTGAGAGCGATAATTCTAGCCCTGGTGCTAAAGTTTTGATTCAGGTATTTGCTTCGACAGACAATCACTTACTTCTTGACTTAACCTCTTTCTTCATGAGAACTCTAGAAAAAAAAACTTCTTTTATTCTTCAGGATACTGCTGGCACCTCCAACCAAGTCCCTACTCCTGTCGAAGGCTCTGCCACTATATTAAATAGTGAGGGAGAGCCTACTTATAGGCCTTCTTCAGCAAAAGGCTCCTTCATGAGTTCAGCTGATGAAGTGAATCAAACTTCTGAACTTCAGAATGAAACCATAAAGGAAGTCAATGAAGAAGGCCCTATAGAAGATCATGAAGAAATTAGGGCTCCGTTGGTTGACATACAGGAAACTGAAGAGGAGGAGACCCTCAATGCTAAAGTTGTGATAGAGAGGGAAAGTGTACTGGAGGTGGAGAATCAAGATGAAAGGATTCCAGAAGCTGATGGTAAAGAAGGCTCTGCTGAAGGGACCCAGAATCCTACAAACACTGAAGCAATTCCAGCACAGGTAGCCAACGTGGTTGCTGTTGTCAACGAAGGTGTCCCTTCGATCGGGTCTAGAACCAAAGAGGACTTGGCCTTGCTAAAACAGCAAAATCCTTTAGGCTATTTGACTGCCATTCTAGAAGGGCGAGAGAGTTCCTCTGACCATAGTGTCTCGACTACGTCTGGAAAGTCTACTTCGACCTCTCCTCTTGATGAGGCACTTCAGAAGGTCAAGTCACAAATCTTCAAAAGAGATTTAATGCTAACCCTGGAGGGAGAACCCACTGCTCCTTCTTTTCTGAAGACTACTCTGAGGGTTGTCGATCTCCTCATTGCTTCTCCAGATGTGGTCAGCGTTATCTTGGATTTAATCTCCATTATTGACCAAGTGTCAGCGGACTATAATCGTCAAAGGACTCTTAATCGTGAAATTGAAGAGACCGACGGTCATGTGGCTGCTGCCTGGCACGCTGCTACCGAATCAGCCTATAAAGTAAAAGAGCTATTGAAGGCCCAAGAGGCTAGACAGAAAGAGGCTGAAGAGATAGATCAAGACACTGTTCAAATGAGGGCACAGATTAAAGAGTTGGAAGCTAAAATTGCTTCCAATGATAAAAAGAAAGAAGAACTCCTCGCCGTTAACACTGGGTCGAAAAGCCAAGAGGAACTAGCTGAAGGGTTAAGACACGCTAATCGGGCCCAATCACTCGACGCTAAGCTTGAAACCCTCCATCAATCGAAGGCTTTATGTGATCGGCGCCTGGAATTACAAAGAATTAAATACCTTCAGATCAAGGATAATCTCCCTTTTTGAATCCTGTTTCTTTTATCTATATAATCACTCATTGTAATGACTTCAAAGCCATTTTGGCTATTTTTAATGAAAATTTAAATTTCCATTTTGGCATTTACTTTATTCAATGGTGACTATATATTAGTTATTTTGACCTCTTGAAGCATAGGTTTATATTTTTTCAAGTATTTACCATTCACTCTCAGAAGTCTTTGATCTTCATTTAACTCCTCAATCTCATAAGCTCCACCAGAGAAAGCTTGGATAATCCTGAAAGGTCCTTCCCACTTAGGGGACCATTTTCCCAAATTTCTATCTTTTCGATCCATTGGAAGAATTACCTTCCACGCTTGATCCTCAGGCAGAAATGTCTTAGGTTTCACTCTTCGATTATAGGATTTCTCAACCCGTTTCTTCTATAGTCTCAAAAGATCCAAAGCTTTCAACCTTTCTTCGTCCAGGTCAACTAGTTCGTCTAACATCATATTCTAATAGACCTCAAAAGGGATATCCTGATGTTTCTAAATCCTTGTCGACTGTAGGCAGATTTCCACTGGCAACACTGCATCATGGCCATAAGTTAGGCGAAATGGTGTTGTTACCGTGGCCTCTTTAGGACAGGTTCGACATGCCCATAAAACTTGATCTAGCGTCTTGTTCCAGTTTATAGGTTTCTTTCCCACGTGTTTCTTTATTAAACTGGTCACTACTTTGTTTGCTGCTTCGACTTGGCCATTGGCTTGCGTATAGTAAGGTGTAGACGTTAACAATTTGAACCCCATTTCTGTAGCAAAGTCTTGCATCTTTCGACCAGTAAAGACTGATCCTTGATTTGTTGTTATTGTTTCAGAGATTCCAAATCTATATATAATGTACTTTTGAATAAATTCAATGACACTCTCTTGGTCTACATTGATTAAAGGGATTGCTTCAGTCCACTTAGTAAAATAATCAATGCCCACCAATATGTATTTCTGGCTTTTAGAAGACGCTGGTTGAATTTGTCCAATAAGATCTAAAGCCCATCCTCTAAAAGGCCAAGGTTTCACAATCGAGTGAAGTTCGCTCGTCGGCACATGCTGAATACCTGTATGTACTTGACATTCTTGGCATCCTTTTGCAAACTCAACATAATATTTTAACATAGTGGGCCAATGTAGTCCTTGTCGAAACAACAACCATTTCATCTTATGTCCTACTTGGTGTGCTTCACACGCCCCAGCGTGTATGGCGGAAAGAGATATATACGCTTCTGTTTCACTTAGGCATTTCAGTAGCACGCCCTCAGGTGTTTTCTTAAATAATATATTTCCCATTAATACATATCTCAGTGCCCTATATTTTATTTTCGTTTTGTCGAAGCCGTTGGATTCTGTAAATAATCTACTACAGGCTTTCTCCAATCTTGTTCTGTTAGATTATCTATGAACGAAATTTCAAAATTTTTGTGATCAGTGCACCCCAACGTTGTGGTCTTCAAATCCATTAGAGACAACTTAGTGGATGCCACTCTTCCTCTAACTTTGATTGCTTGTTGTAGTTTTTCTTTCGAAACTTTATACCCGGAAGCGATCTACGCTAAATCATTAGCCACTTGATTTTCCAATCTGGGTATATGTCGAATGTTAACTACTTTGAAGTTCTTCAACAACTGCGTGGTTATTACGAAATACATGATAAGATTTTCCTTTATGCATTTGTATTCTTTCGTAATTTGTTTTAGGACTAACTCTGAGTCTCCTATTATTTTGACTTGAGTTGCCCCCAATTCCAACAAGATTTCAAGGCCTACGATTAACGCTTCGTATTCAGCCTCATTATTTGAACAATCCCCATTTATCTTGTACTTAAATGTTGTTAGAATTTTTCTTGGAGAAATAATGAGGACCCCGACTCCAGTTCCATCTTTATAACTAGAACCATCAAAGTACAACTTCCAAGGTTCAATCTCCAAATAATTTAGTGATTCCTCTTTTATAGAGTGGCCGACTATAAAGTCTGCTACCACTTGACCTTTCACAACCTTGAGAGGCATAAAGGTTAGTGAGTACTCAGTTAATGCAAGTGCCCATTTGCCAATTCTACTGTGCAAAATAGGTTTCGACAACATATATTTGAAAACATCAAAATGAGACGAAACATAAACATCAACTGGCTTTATATATTGCTTGAGTTTTGTACATGAGAAATAAAGACATAAGCATAGTTTTTCAACCTCTTTATATCTAGTTTCTGCATTATTTAAAACTCTACTGAGGTAATAGATGGGCCTTTTGACACCATTCTCATCCTCTTGAGCCAGCATGCTCCCTAAAGTTTTATCAGATGCAACTATGTACAATCTCATACTTCTACTTCGACAAGGAGGTACCAAAATAGGTGGCTTGGTGAGGTACTCTTTGATTATGTCGAAGGCCTCTTGTTGTTCTTGCCCCCACTCAAATCCTCCTTTGCTGAGTCGAAGTAGTGGCGAGAAGGCTTGCGTTTTCCCACTGAGGTTGGATATAAATCTCCTTAATAAATTTATCTTCCCAAGTAAGGACTTCAATTCCTTCTTGTTGATTGGCGCTTTGGCCTCCAAGATAGCTTTGGTCTTGTTCTGGTTTATCTCGATTCCCTTTTTATGGACCACAAAGCCTAAGAAGTCTCCTGCTTTGACACCAAAAGCGCACTTTAGAGGATTCATCTTCAGACCATAGCGTCTCATCCTCTCGAAGGATTGTTGAAGATGATCCATGTGAGTCTTCCCTGAAACAGATTTGACAACAATATCATCAATATAAATCTGTATAAAAGTTTCAATAAAATCATGGAAGATCGAATTCATGGCTCTTTGATACGTTGCCCCTGCATTTTTAGGCCAAAGGGCATCACTACCCATTCGTAAGTGCCTAAGGCCCCAGGGCAACAAATTGCTGTTTTCGACACATCCTCTTCAGCAATAAAAATCTGATTATATCCAGAGTATCCGTCAAGCATACTCATGTACTCGAAACCAACGGCAGAATCGACAAGCATTTCCGCCACTGGCATTGGATATTCATATTTGGGTGTTGCAGCATTCAGATCTCTGAAATCAATGCACACCCTCAAGGTACCATTTTTCTTTATAACATGCACTATATTTGCAATCCATTCGACATACATGGTCGTTCGGATTAACTTGCATCTCAGCAGTCTTTCGACTTCCATTTTGATCTTCGACAGAATTTCTGGTGCAAAACGCCTTGGAGTTTGCTTGACGGGCTTCTTTCCAGGCTTTATTGGCAATTGCAGCTCTACCAAACTTCTGTCGAGACCAGGCATCTCGTCATAATCCCATGAAAAGAAATCCTTGAACTCTTTTAGCAGTTGGATCATTTCGATTTTGAGTCCTAGATCTATCTTTGCGCTGATGTACATTGGCTTTTTTACAGGACCTTCGCCTAGGTTTATCTCCTCCAAAGGGTCTTGTGCTAACATTTTAACATTGTTCGCCAACAGGTCCTTTTTGAAACCTATAGGTTCATCATCATAGATGGCGTCTAACCTCTGATCTCGAAGGTCTTTCACTTTTAAGTCGGGAGGCTCTGGGTCGAAATCTTTCCCAGGGCCTTTTTGAGGAGGGACCTGTTCATTGGCTTCAAGATCCATATACTTAACTTCAGCCTCCAAGACCACTATCATTCTATTTTCGGCTACATATGCCAAAATCTTTTGCAAGGTTTGTGACTCAGTCATCGTCACCAAACTCACTTCCCAAGCCTGTTGGCCGTATATCATCAACTCCTCCATAGTCGATGTTTGACAAGTATTCTCTATCCCATTGAAAACCGTAGTCAGAGTGTAGGTATAGAGAGCAGAAGGCGTTAGGTGCTGGAGTTAGATCGAACTCAGGTGGGTTACATGGCCCTATATGAGCCAAATTTCTGTCAAAACTATTCTTTTCGACACTGTTGATTTCGCCTAAGTAATAGCTTTGATCTGCCTCAATGTTTTCCATGATACCATCGGGACGCCATATTGTGACCCTCTGGTGCATCGAGGATAGCACTGCACCGATGCCATGTATCCACTCTCGACCCAAGAGAAGATTATAGTTTAGTTTTGCTGAGATCACCATGAACATGGTGGGTCAAAGGATTGATCCCACTTTGAGATCTAGTTACATGGCGCCCATTGTGGTTCCAATGCCTCCTTTATAATTGGACATGACCATGTTATGGGGTTTGATGTCAGCATCTCCCTTTCCTAGTTTTCCTAGCATGAATTATGAATGATGCTTATGGTCGCCCCACAATCGACCAGGATTTTGTTTATAGTTATTTCCCCTATCTTTGCTCTAATGAACAGGGGTTTGAGGTGATTTTTCATTGCCACTGTTGGTGGTTCGAAGAAAGCGTTCTGTTCTTCCACGCAGCCATTATTCATTACATAGTAACACATTGGCCTGTGTCTGGCCATTTCTTGCTCAACCATTAAGTCAGTTTCCTCAACTTTGACCTGATGGTTGTATTCTTTAGGCAGCACCGATATGACATTCACCATGATGTCTAAAGTGTCGTCAGAGTCGGAGTTACCCTCATCATTCGACCCACATTCTTCCAGCCACGCCATAAGGTTCCTCTCTAGAGGTTTCCTTTGTTTTCTTTGCACATTGGTGCTAACCTCTGGGTGAGGCTCTGCTGCCTCTTTTTCGGCTTTTCGCCGTCTTTGGAATCTTCTCCATTGCAAACGGGACATAGGGTTTTTCCCTTTGTAATTGCTCGATATATGATCCATTTTATTTGATGTAGAGGCATGGTACTCTTTTCTGTAGTCTAAAGAGGACCCTCTTGGCACGTCGAACGCCTGCCATCTCTCCTCATTTGGCCTCTTTCTTCCCATGGTGTTAAGCCAAGTATCCCTAGGTACATTAGTTGGAGGCCGAAAAGTTGGTGGCCTCTTTACCTGACTCACGGATCCTTGTTGATGCCCCCTTCTGGGATCGAATCTGACTTCTGGACCCATTTTTTGCTGGGCATTGGTGCCCTGTTTCTCTTTCACAATTCTCATACCTTGTATGTATTCTGCGGCTTTCTTGTCGAAAATAGAGTTGCATCTAGGGCACATCATCACTTCCGATTTTTTCTTCTGGCATCTGTGTAAAAAGTCTGCCAGATCTTCATTCTCCTTTGGAAATGCTGTTTTATTCGCTTCTTCCTGTCGAATAGCTTCTTCTGAAGCTTTGGCGTCGGAGACTTCAACCATGTTAACCTCCATGTTGCTCTTGGCAATGAGATTCATTTTCTGCATTTTAGCCTCTAAGTTCTCTGTCGAACCTTTCACAGCAGCCAAGTAAGAACCTATGGTGGTTCTTTTGTTGGAGTTCTCAACAACTCCTTTGTTTTTGTGTGGGTCTTCAGTAACCCTTTTATTCAGTTTCAGGCCTTCAGTGGCCTTTTTGTTTGCGCCTTGGGCAACTCCTTTGTTCAGATCTAGGCCTTTAGTGGCCTTTTTGTTTGAGCCTTGGGTAACTCCTTTGTTCATATCTAGGCCTTCAATGGCCTTTCTCACTCCTTCGGTAGTCTTCCTGGATATGTTTCCAGTAAAACTTCCAAAGATGGGTTTAGTAATGAAGTCTTCAGAAACCTCCACCATGTGAATACCGATTGGCTCAGCATAATGTGCCTCCATCTGCAGTGGGTTTGCGTCAATTTTCATCGCTGGCTTATCAGCGAATTTTAGCCTTCCTTCTTTAAGCGCTTGTTGAACAAGATCCCTGAAAAGGAAACATTGTGAGGTTTTATGGCCCAAAAAATTATGGTATTTACAAAAACCTCTTTTCTTTCTTTATTCTAAGGGAGGAAACTTTGCCCCTGGGGGCACTATCATATGGCCATATTTAACTAATAAATCAAATATTTCATCACATTTGGATATGTCGAAACTATAAGTTTTCTTAGGGAATTTGTCGTTGTTTTTCTCAGACTCTACAGGATTTTTTCCATTTGATGGCACTAGCAATTTACAAGAATATGGCGGTCCTTGTTTTAATTCTGCCAAATCTATCTCACCTTATTCGACATCTATAGGATCACTAGATGTCTCTGGATCTTCCTCATCCATTTCGACATAGGCTATCCTTTTTCTTCGATGAGTTTTGGTAGCTTTAGCTTTCTCAGCTTTAAGGCGTTCTACCTGTCGAACTCTTTCGGCCAGTTGGGCCATGTCTCTCAGGTATTGGGTATCTAACTTTTTCCTAATTGAATAATCCAGGCCCCTTGCTGCCATTTCGAATAATTCATGCTCAGGCACTTGGGTAAAGCATCTGGCTTTAGGTAATCGAAACCTATTTAGATACTCATCGATTGGCTCAGTGAATCTTCTCTTCACACTAGCCAATTCTTTTAGACTTATTTTTCTTTGTCCCATGTAAAATTGTTCATGGAACAATCTTTCCAATTGATTCCAATTATGAATCGAGTTGGATGGGAGGGTAGTGAACCAAGTGAAAGCATTCTTTGTTAGGGAACTTGGGAAATATTTGATCCTAAGGTTTTCGTTGTTCGCAATTTCCCCGGCCTCTATCAAATATCTAGCCACATGTCCGACAGTAGATTCTGTCGTATCCCCTGAAAAATTGGTAAACTTGGGAACCTTTCCCCTAGGGGGTAAGTCTGTTTGCAGAATATATTCTGACAATGGGGATGTGAAGTTTGGTCTGTGAAAACCAACGTTCATCCCATTCTGAATCATAATCCTTTCGATCATGGCAGTCAGATTATTGTCTGCTCCATAATTTTGGTGTCGAACCTGCTGTATCAATTCATCAGCATTTTGGTTTCTATTCACCATAATCACTCCTTGATCAATTTCTCTAGGTATTGGTGGGGGATTTTGAGGTATCTCAACCCTAGGTTGTTCCATTTCTACTCTAGGGATCTGAGGATTTTGATTAACAGTCAAGTCCTCTTCCATGATTACCCCTTGGTTTGCTCTTATTGGTATCCTTTGGGGTTGTCGAATAGTTTGGGGCATCCCAAAGAATTCATCCATGCGCGCCATTTGCGCTCTCATTTGTTGGTTCGACTAGGTAGTATTTTGAATGAGGGGGTTTAGCACTGTACTTAGAGTTTGTGCCAACATTTGCACCATATCATGATTACTTTCGTCCATCTGTTGCCTCAAAATTGTTGTAGAAGCATTTGTGAGGCTTGGTATTGTATGAGATGGCCCTCCCAGCAATTGGTTTCTACCCAAATTTACCATACTGGCTCCAGATCCCTGTAATGGTGATGATGCATTCACCAAAGGTTCTGAAAAAGTAGAAGCAGCGTTCATAAGGCTAGTCATTTCAGTAGTTGGCATGCCATATGGCTGTTCTCGACCCATCCAGGCTGTCGAAAATCCTGGGGGCACGAACGGTCGAGATCCTGGATTTTCCCTTGGTGGGAGCATTCCTAATGGACCTCTTGGACCCACGTACGAAATTAAGGGTCTCGTTTGATTTGTGGTTAACATTGGTATTGAGCCAACGGAAGTTGAGATATTTTCTCTGATGGTGGTAGTAACCGCTGTTCCAGCAGTATTTGGTGGAGGTATTTCTCCATGATTTGGCTCGTTAGTCATGCTACTCTCGCTATTTTTCTTCCTAGCAGTACACTCGTTGGTTATTCTACCACTTCTCAATAACATGCAACGTTATAAATGTACAGAAGAAACACAATAACATGAACAAGATATTTAATAAAAACTAGCAACGTCCCACCAGGTGTGTCAATTTGTTTACAGTGGTTTCTGGTAAACAACCGCTGATCCTCCAAAAAGGAAAGTCCTTTTGGTTACTCGCGGGATCGATCAGATTGATCCCAGAACATATGCTAACTTTTATACTGGGTTGATGTAAAGTAAGGAAAGAAATCCAGGAAGAATGCACGTTCGACCAAAGACAGGATACTTGTGGTTTTGGAAAGTAAGAAAGTTAATAGAAATGTAGAAATGCAGGTAAAGATGCAGGAAAAGTAACTTTACAAGATAAGATTAAAACAATGTAAAAAGACTTTATTAATGAAAAGTGGTGTTTCTAACGTACATTTCTTAGTTTATACTTTCTCACACAGCGGGTACTTGGACAATATTTGAGTAACTTAGCACAATAGGTTTAACACCCAGAAATACTACATAGATTTCCTATTTTATACTAAAAACTATGTAACCGTCGAGGGGTGGTTCTGCTCTAAGATGAGGACAAGTGTCCTCTGCATGTCCCTCGACATCTAGCTTCTAGACACGTTGCTTTCCTTTGGCTACTGGTGAAACCGTCTTTCCCTCCAATAATTCAAATTCAAATGCCCCTCGCCTTTGATGTCGACGCGAGGATATTCCCTTCTAGTCGAAGGTCATAAAACATTCTCAGTCGAAATCTTAATGGTGAGTCCTGGTCGAAGACTAAAATGTAACTTAGATATTTTTTCTAAGTTATTTCACAAATCGAAACATTCTTCAGCTTGGTTTTATTTATTCCATTTTTTGGTCTAAAAGACCAAATATAGTAGGTGTCAAATTAAGGAGCCAACACTTTGGGACAAGTTCCTCAACCCCATTGGATCTTGGGTGTTGTTAGGTTTAAAAATCAAATCCACCAAAATGGATGAATGATGTTGATGATATTTGAAACCCTAATTTCATCTGAGGCATTGGTTACATTGTGACTTCCCTTTACCCCTTCTTCTAATCCCCTTTTCTTCCTTCATATTGATTGGTTCTTAGTGGCCCAAAATAGATGTTTGCAAGCTCAAGTATGGTTAAGTTTTGAGTTATGGCCAAAAACCTTGATGGCTCATTGTTAAGAGCCTTTGATTCTATTAGTCCTCTAATGAGTCTTCATTAACTTTGACCTATGTTCAAGGCTAAAACCATCATGGATCATATCATTTGAGACCCTCCCATTTTCCATCTTTTATTTGATTGATTCTTAGTGGTTCAAACCTTGTGTTTGTAAGCCCAAGGATGATTAAATATTGAGCTATGTCCCACAACCTTGCAAGCTCAATGTTAGGAGGCATTAATTCTGTCAATATTTTAATGAGTCTTCATCAACTTTGACCTAGGCTCAAATTATCATGGATCATTATTCTAAATATCATTCAACCCTCAATTATTAATCACTAACTTCTAACTATTGACTATTAATCATTGACTTTATCTTATGCTTTTACTTTATGCATTTATCTTTATGTCTTTACTTTATGTCATTTACTTTCAACATTATCTCATGCTATTTTCCATTTGCTCACTTGAGCATTTAATTTCTTCCATTTTTATCTTTGCTCCCTTAAGCTTTATTTTCTTTTGTAAATATACTTAATAATAAACTTGGACATTAAAAAATGTTAAGGTTACTTGGACTATCTGGTTACTATCCCTAGTACTTTGGAGTTATGGATTCTCGAGACTTAGGATTAGAAGCCCTGAGACCTTGGACTATGTGATCTTTGGTTGATATTTTTTTGAAGATCTTCTGAAGTTCTTGGGGTTTATTCTAAGGCATTGGCTTGAATTTTTTCTCTGTGCAAGTTTTTTCTGATTTCCTTGCTTTGTTTTTGATTGGGAAATCCTCTGTATACAGCTGTTACTCTGGTCAATTTTTTGAAGACTTTGCTTGGTTATATATTCATGTGAATCTTGGTATTCATCTGAGGTTTAGTAATATGCTTGTTTAGTTTTTAATCTAAAGGATCTGAATTCTATATTGACTTGTTTATGTCAAGTGTTGGCTTCTTATTGGTTAGACCGTTCTTCTCCTTAGATTTTACTTTGTATACATAGGATAGTCTCTCCATCTCCTCCGATCTTATTTAATTTTTAAATATTTCCCTTCTTTTTAAAACTCTTTCCGTTATTTCAAACTTGAACCTCTTTCATAATAAACTTGGACTTAGGTCCATGCATTTTCAAAACATTCTTCTTATACAAACCATAACCAATTAAACCATACTTTTACATCTTTTTGAAAGACTAAAAGTCATTAACCTCACTCAAATCATTTTGCCACTTTGGCTTTTTATTTTAACTTTTTTCAAAGATTAGACTCTTGTTGATCCTGTAGTGATGCAAGCTACTATACTTATACAATATATAGTAAAGTGAGCCATTTTCCTCATAGGGTGTTGAGTGATGTCTTGTTGATTTTAAATTCAAGCTATGTCCTCCACTTTGAGATGATACAAATGCTTCTTTCTCATAATTGTGTGTAGTAAGTATGTTTTCTAGTCGGATATGACGGTAACGTCTCTTCTTCTTAAAATTAACCAACACACAATTGTTTGTAAAATTTTTGAGATGAACTACAAGTACCCTGATCCCCTATTGTATGGAAGGTGGTACGTAGACACAAAAAGTTCGCAATTGTGGATGGTGCAAAAATTGTAAAAAATACTTATTTTTTCATCTCCACCATTTTGTTTTATATACACCTTTTATATCCAAAATACACAAATTTTCAAAGAGGTTCCCGCGGATTACCGTAGATGTTTAGGGTGCGAATACCTTCTCTTTGCATAACCAACCCTCGTACCTAGATTCTCTCACTCTTACTTTTGGGTTTATTCGCTCCTTTCCCATTTCCTTTGGAGACAATAAATCTCGGTTGCAATTTTTTATTTAATCTGTACGAGTTAAGTCAATCCAATGACTTAGTCTCAATATTTCTACCACTACAACCATAAACTCACAACACCACCAAGAGTTTTCCATCAGATACATATGCAGCGAAACACAAACCAGAAAACTTCTCAACAATCTTCAGGCACAATATAAAAACCCTTGCGCAAACACACCTCATTTAATCACTACCCGTGCTAACTTTCTACCTCAGACTCACCTAGGTATGAGGCCCTCCTCAACTCCCTCATCAATCACAGTAGCGATAGGACAATAACATAGGAAGGCACACTTCCATGACGAAACAAGAAGAAACACTTCCATGACAATACCTAGCCAAGACTATTGACTAAGAATAGAACTTGGAGTTACTTCAAAGCTTCCTCCAAGAACAATATTCACTCTTGCTTCACAGTTTTGAAGAAAACAATAATAGAGACTACAACTCTATAACATTAGTCAAACTCACAACTAAGTGGAACACACAACCGACTCTCCTTAAGAGTGGTATAGATTCAATCCTAATGACTACATCTTTACATTCACGGTTGGTACTTCTTCTAGGTTACAATGCTTCTATTTATAACATTTTTCCCAACTGGATTTAGACTTCAAATCACAATATATCAGCTGCTAAAAATCAGCAGAGTCTTCTGCTACAAAATAGGTCTTCAAACAAATTTTTCCTAATTTATCTCCATAAATAGAAAGTCAATATTCTTCAATATTTTGACTTGAATCTTCCAGACCTATTAAAACATTGCCACATAGGATAGCATAATATTCCCAGAATATTCTGCATCTGTTAAAATATAACAGAATCCAATTGTCCAGTCCAGCTCAGGCGCGGTGTCGTATGATCCTGCATGGGACATCTTATCTGATATATTGTTACAAATGTTGAAACATTTCAACTCAATACATTCTTCATAAAATAGGACTTCTTGCTCAACCTATTCTTCATAGCAAGTAATCACATCCTATTTAATATATTACTGTTATATTTGTTTTAATAAAATTAATATCAATTCTAAAAATAAAAAACTAACACTAAACAACTTTGCGAGCAGTGTTTGTTGACGAGAGCCACATTCTGGTCTCCATCTTTATATTAATTTTTAAATCTAACTTATTTCTTTTCTTTGCATAACAAAAACCATAATCGCTAGCCTTGGACAAATAAAGTAATAAAAGATAACAATACTTGACATTGATCTATGTACGATCGATATTTTTTATATTATAACTAATATTTATGTGCACTTACAAACCTATCACATCTCGAACTCCTTGCAATGTTTTTGAAGACCTAACAAACCTTTATAAACGTTGGAAACGCTAACCTCTTCAACTCCTTGCAATGTTTTGGGAGCCACATTTCTTAATTCACTTGAAACATTAATAGTAATGACAAAGTCTCTATTATTAAACAATAAATATACATATGGACATATGATATCTTATATTAAGCCTTTTACCAACTCATTAACATTGTTAAAGTTAAATTTTGACAATGATGTTTAGCAAATCAGATAGTCAAAGGTTAAACAAGCGAAATAAAGTGACAATACTTTCACATATGCAATTCAAAGAGTTCAAAGGTATCAAGGCCAGATCAAGGTTGCTACTAAAGTCATTCGACAATTCTTATACAAAGAGTACTTTTTATTTTATTTAAATTCACACTTTTTAATAAATTTAAATTCACACTTCGATATATTTTCCATAACTAATTATGGAGGGAGTCCAATTGCAAATGATATCTTTAACTAGATATTAGAAATCTTGGAAATGATGAAAATTTGAAAGGAGAATTAAATAATTTATTGATTTTAAATGGATAATAAATGAATACAAATAAGAGCTAATAAGAAAACAAATTTGAAAGAATTTATTTTAGTCCTATATAGAAAGGAACTCAAATATATATATATATATATATATATATATATATATATATATATATATATATATATATATATATATATATATATATATATATATATATATATATATATATATATATATATATATATATATATATATATATATATATATATATATATATATATATATATATATATATATATATATATATATATATATATATATATATATATATATAAATGGGTTGGGTCCTAAAGAATACCCAATTTTATAATGGAGTGAGGACACAACACCAAGTCATCTAGACACGCGTCCACTGTCGTCCGGCTGACTCGATTCGACTCGGTACGATCTGATTTAGATGAATTAATTTTTCAGAACTTGAAATGGTGGAATTTTATTAATTAAGAATGAATTAATTATTTATGAATTGATTTTATGGAAATTAATTAATATTAATTAATTAACATTTATGACGATGTATTTCTTCGAACGATTCATTATAGTGCAAGTGATAATCGTATTTTTGAACTGACTCTTTTATCCTGGAGACGTTGTCGAAATTCGACCGCATTGCATAATTGTTGGCAGTACGGTGAAACGTCTTAAAGAAAGTGACATAGTACGTGACTCATCCCGATAATTTTCTTTGTGGTAATTTTTAAAACCGAGAACAACAATTATAAGATGTTGCTTTAACTTCTATGGCTATTGAGAAAATTATCGGTACTACTGCAGCCGCTGCTTCTCTGACAAATCGTTTAAATTTGAGGGTTCTCACTTCAAATGTTGGCAAGCTAAGATGAAAATTTTCTTAACTTTAAATAAGGTTTCCCACGTTCTGGCTGAGGATATCCATGTTTCTCTTTCTGAATCAACCGAACAAATTAATGCTAACAACATTGTGAATTCATACGGAGTTGTTAACTCAACTGAATTAGACTCTGCTATAAAAACTAAAGTTGCAGCAAATGATTTACAGTCCAGGAAAGAAATTGCCATATGGCAAGAGCATGGCTATCTTTGCAAAAATCACATTTTGAACAGTCTTGCTGATGATTTATATGATTACTATAGTAATTGTAAGACTGCTAAACATGTATTGGAAGCTCTGCAGAAGAAATGTGATACTGAAGAAACAGGTGGAAAGAAATATGTTGGCAGCCGCTACTTGAACTATAAGATGATGGATGGAAGGTCTGTGGAAGCTCAAAGCCACGAAAGTCAGAAAATTGATCATGAAATCATAACTAAAGGTATGCCCATCGATTAACAATTTCAGATTGCTATTATAATTGACAAAGTTCCCCTCGGTTGGAAAGACTTCAAAATTTTGCTTCGACATAAAACTAAAGAATTTTCAATCGATATTTTGATTACTTGCATTCAAATTGAAGAGGAATCTCAGAGACAAAATCTGAATGATGAAACCTTAGTTGTTTCAAACAATAACGAAAAATTCGGTGCAGTTCTGAAGCCTACAGACAAACCAATAAAGAATAAGAATCGCAATACTGTGAACCAAATTAAGAATGAGAATCCTTCTAGGGCTCCATCTGCTCTGATTTCTAGACAACAACCATCAATCCAAAGAAATGACACTCTGGCATTCATCTATTATAATTGTGGAAAGTCGGGTCATATGACTAAGAGATGTAAGAGTAGGCATAAACCTACTGGTGGCTCTAATGTACAGGTTAACCTAACTGATGAGCAATTCATTGCTATGATCACTGAAGTCGACATGATTGTTGGATAGACATGTGCGCCTCTCGTCATGTATATTATGATTGTGCTATGTTCAAGACATACACAAATGCTGAAGATAAGAAAGTGTTGTTGGGAGATGCTCACACCACTAATGTTGCTAGAATTGGAGACGTGGACCAAAAATTTACCTCCAGAAATACTTTGATCCTGGAGGACGTCATGCACGTTCCTGAAATTAGGAAGAGTCGTGTTTCTTATTTTAATTTAAATAAGAGACGATTTAGTCAAACTATAGGGGGAAATTTGTACACCATCACTAAGAATGGTATTTTTTTGGGAAATGATACACCACGTATGGCATGTTTAAGTTTAATGCTGATTTTGAATAAAAATTCTCCTTTTGTTTACTCTTTGTGTGATTTTAATATTTGACATGCTAGACTTTGTCACATTAATAAGCGAGTTATTTCTAATGCAAACAAATTAGGCCTAAGCCCTAAATTAAATTTCAATGATTCAAATAAATATGAGTATTGTATTCAAGTTAAAATAATTAAGACTTCACATAAATCAATTATTAAAGAATCGGATCCCCTAGATCTTATACACTTTGATAAATGTGAATTAGATGGAACTTTAACTAGAAATAGTAAAATTTATTTTCTCACTTTTATTGACGACTGTTCTAATTATACTTATGTATACTTAATGAAGAATAAAAGTGAGGCGCTTGACATGCTTAAGATTTATGTAACTGAAATTGAGAATCAACTTAGAAAGAAGATTAAGAGACTTCGTAGTGATAGGGGAACTGAATAAGATTTTGGGTTATTTAATGACTTTTATTAAAAACATGGAATTGTACATGAAATGACTATTCCATATTCTCCTGAAATGAATGGTAAAGCAGAAAGAAAGAAAGAATAGAACTCTTACTGAACTTGTTGTTGCAATCATGATGAATTATGGTGTTGAACCTCACTAATGGGTGGAAATTTTGTTGACTGTTTGCTATGTCCTGAATAGAGTTCCCTAGTCAAAAAGTAAGATATTTCCTTATGAGATATTAAAGAAAAGACAACCAAACTTGTCTTATTTGAGAACTTGGGGCTGTATGTTTAAGTCAGAATTTCAGATCTGAAATGAGTTAAACTCGCTAGTAGAGCCTATGAATGTGTATTCATTAGGTATGCAGAAAACAGTAAGGCAAATAAGTTTTATGAAATAAATGCAAAAGTGATCATAGAATCAAATGGTGTTGAATTCTATGAAGACAAATTTTCTTTTAAATCGAGAAATAGTGGGGAAACTCAATCGAGCCACATTCTTGTGATAAGAAGCACAGTAGGAAACAACAATGTAGAAACATAACTTCGAAAAGTAAAAGAGTAAGAGTTTTTAAAGATTACATGCCCAATTATGCAGCTTATAATGTAGAAGAAGATCCAATAAATCTTCAAGAAGCATTGTCATCTCTAGATGTAAATTTATGGCAATAAGCTATTAAGGATGAGATAGAATCTCTAGAATCTAACAAGACCTGACACTTAGTAGACTTTCCTCCTGGTTGCAAACCAATGAGTCATAAATGGGTTTTGAAAAAGAAACTAATATGAAAACAAATTTGAAAGAATTTATTTTAGTCCCACATAGGAAGGAACTCAAATATTAGTAGTGTATATATATTCTAACTTGTCCAAATGGGATGGGCCCCAAGGAATACCCAATTTTGTAAAGGAGTGAGGACACACCACCAAACCATCCAGACAGACGCCCATTGTCGTCCGACTGACCCGACTCGACTCGATCCGGTCTGATCTAAATGAATTAATTTTTTAGAACCTGAATTGGTGGAGTTTTATTAGTTACGAATTAATTAATTTTATAAGTGGAAATTAATTATTTATTAATTGATTTCATGGAAAGTAATTAATATTAATTAGTTAACATTTATAATGTATCACTCATCAAAACCTAGTCTTAACCTAGTTTTGACTATGACTGGCTAAAATATCATCTGAAGATGTATTTCTTCAAACAATTCATTACAGTGTAAGTGATAATCGTAATTTTCAACTGGCTCTTTTATCCCAGAGAGGTCGTGGAAAATGGGTTGCATTGCATAATTGTTGGCAGTACGATAAAACATCTTAAAGAAAGCGACCAGAATGGATCGTTGATGGCCCACAAGCTGAAGTTGGATAGCTGTTGAAGTGAAGTGGGGGGCAGGGGGGGTACCTGCAAGACACTCTGATGGAAAAGTAAGGTTTAGAGCAAGTGCAAGTAATAAAAGTATGGAAAAAGTGAACAGCTGGCCCTCAAATGTGAGAGGTATTTATATCCCTCAGTATTGGGCCAAGATCTACGCATTGGGCCAAACATTTAGGCCTAATAACATAGACTTCTAGGGTTACGGGTGTTTGGATTCCAGCACACGGCCTTCTTCCTGGTCGATTTCCTCGAGATAATAGGGAAGTTGGACCCGTTATTCTCAGTTGGAAGAATGGTGGTGGTTATGGATAATTGTTGGCCATGCTCACCAAAGAGGCACGTGGGGAAATACAAAATAGTTGTCAATGTGAGCTGGGTGCCACTGGGCTTCAGAGGCGCTGTATTGGGTCTGTTCAACAGTGGGCAAGTGCCATCCCAGCCCAGAACAGGAGCCCCCCGTGATATTGCTCTTAGATGAAAGAATGATGATGTAAGATCAACTTGGCTGTAGGGAGACGTTGCCTAAAAAAAGGGACGACTATTTTGGTCGGGGATTATGTGGTTACCAAATCATCTACTTCCTCGTCCATTCTTCATAGATGCACCATTGTTGGCTTGGAATTTCGATTACAACGGTTGTTTGAATGCATTAATATTGTTTTTGGTGTTTGGGCTTCATTTGGATTGAATTGAGTAAAATCCCAAGCATTTGAAATGGTTCTATGGACTGACAAAATGAATATAATAAATATTCGTTAAGTATATTTTGAAATCCAAAGTTTTTGGATATATAGATCGAAAACTTGGCGCCAACAGAAGAGAGGAATTTGAATTTGAAATCGAATGTTTGAGTCATAAAAGACGCGTGGAAGTCTGATGGGTTCGAAGGACATGTAATCTTCGAACGTGGCACTCTATTATAGAAAGACCGTTAGGGTCAAATTAGTATAAATAGGGATCTTAATGTTAGGATTCAAGGTATTCATTTTGTACAAATTACTCAATATACTCAAAGTACCAAGTGTTAGAGAAAAGAGTTGCAGAAAATGCACGTATAAACACCATTATTGTTCTATTAGAATCATTTTAATTTATCAATATTAAGTTTTTGTACCCCAAAATTTTCCCTCCCATATTTCCCAAGACATTTCAAGAATAACTCCCAAGTTGCTCAAGATAGCTCAAGAGTTGGACATTCAAATCACCTCCTAAGGCAGTCAACCTCAAATTAGGGTTTTGTGTTGCATCAAGGTCCTTGAATCCAAATGGCCTCAAGTTCTCCCCAATGTACTAATATTCTCTCAAGTTCATCCATGTAAAATTTCAAGCCTTGCAGAGAAAGTTTGGTCAGTAAATGGCTTAAGAAGTCCAAAAATCGACTATGCTAGGGCAAAAGTCAACTGTGACCTACAAATAGTCAAACCTCAAGATTTTTTGTCAACATTCTCATTTTGAAGGATAATTCATCATTTGATCAAGGGTTGATCATGATTCATCAAGGATTGCTCAAGATTCATCAAGATTCAAAAGTTGCTAAATTAGGGTTTTGTAGGAAAAGTCAACTCAACTTTGACCAAGCATAACTTTCTCATACTTTATGAGAAATGACCCATCCAAAGCTCATTTTGAATAGGATGCAATTTACTATAATCCATCTTCACACCCAAAGATCAATAAATTCACTGACAAGAAGTTGCAAATTTGGACATTATAGGTCATTTTTGAAAGTCAACAAAAACACCTTTTTTTCCAAAGTTTATAACTTGATCATGGAACATCAAAATGCGATGATACCAAAAGGGTTGGCTAGAGGACATCTCAAGGTTTCTAAAAAGTCCAAGAACACCTCCAAAAGTTAAAAATTGAAGAAGTTATGCATGGTTGAAGTTGGGCATTTTTCCAAAATTGCCAAAAGTCAACTATCCCCAAAACTTCAAATTTTGACAAATGGGGCCACTTTTTTCCACTTGATTTGATCTTGTCACACCACACACGTGTAATATATTCAGTCTTGTGCCAATTTATTAATTTTTCTATTTTATTTTATTTTTATTGATTTAATTCATTTTTAATCAATTTAAATCCAAATAAAATCTAAATATTAATAACTTGTGATCTTTTTGATTGATATAGGTTTCAATTATCATCATGGATCAAATCAAATCCGAATCATGCCATGTTATGAACAAAATATTGGTTTTTGACACTTTTGGAAGCTTTGTTATTGGAGAATAAAATCAAATCTTTAATCATCAATTCACATGGATTCAAAGCCCAAAATTAAACCTAATTGCCTCTATTATACTCACACAATGCAAAAGGCACTAAAATAGGACTAGAGGATGCAAAAAATCACAAGAACAAACTTGAGAAAAAGCTTGAAAAAGTGTGAAACTGAAATCCATACTAGAGGCATTTTCAGGACCAAATAAGGATCCCAATCGCTTCCTGGCACTTGTCTGAAGCAGAACCAATGAAGATCACGCGTTCTCCTGCCTCCAAAAGCCCTGTGAGTGTCCCTCGAATCTGCCATGCTCATGGATTCGTAAAGCTTCATTCTTGCATCCATTCTTAGAAACGTTTGCATATTTGAATTCCTCACATCATTTGTGAACTTTCTGCATTAGCCAATTTCAGTATCATGTTATGTATCACAAAATGCCATTGTAGATTTTTCTAGGGTTTTTTCAGGGGTTTTTATTACAGGAAAAATTGGCCAATAAAAAGACCATGATTGGAACCGGGATGGAGAGGCGAGTAAAACTATGCTTTTAGATTGCATTTTTGTGGCTCATGGTGGATTTTGGAGATAGCACAGCATATAGCTACGGACGATCGTCCGTTGGTATAGGTGAAGAAACTTCTAGCCACGGTCCCAACGATAGGGACGATGTCGTGGCGTGTCCTGATTCATTCATTTGAATATGGCGCGTTTTTGTTTTATAATTCTGGCATAATAGTTTGTTTCATATATAATACTCTTTATTCATTCCATTAACAATTGAACACCTTGGCTCAGTTGGCAGAGGCGCTTGTATAAAGTCCCATGGGACTTGGGTTCGAATCCCAGGTCCCCCAAATGCTTATTGTTATTTTGTTACATGTATTCCAATGCATTTCCATAGCGTGGACCACCATGTGCCTCCAAATCTCAAGTGCCAGATGGCCTATAGACCAAATCCAATGGCCAAGATTGAATGCTCACCATACTCCCCAGTTAATGCATATGCGTGGAATGGTAAAAGTCAACGAAGGCCAATGTTAATGGGCTTGAACAATTGCTGAATCCACCTTCAGATTTGGGCCAACACCCCCCATTGGGTTATCTCTTTTTTTTTTTTATATTTCTTTTATTTAAATTGTTTTTATTATTTATATTGTTAATTAACCAATTAATTTTCCTCATAAAAATCAGAAAACACAAAAAAAATATTATTTTTATTTATTAAAATTAAATTCATCATTTTATATTTTTGTAAATAAATTAATTTAATTGATTTAGTTTTAATTAGGAAATAACATTAACAATTTTGCAATAATTAAAAATTAATGTAGAATTAGGTTTTTTACTAACTTTTAATCAATTTATTTTATTTCCTTAAATATAACAAAAATCCAAAAATATTTTCATTAATTAATTTAATGGTCAATTTAATTTAATTCCTTTTAATTCAAAAATAACAAAAATCTTTTCTTTAATAAAAAAAAAGGGTCAAAACCCTAAAAATACGCCGATTTAATTTTCTCGCACGCGATCCATTTGATTCCAATATTATAATTGCTTCCGGTATGTAATAGCTTTTAATTAGGACTTTAATTATTTATCGCTTTATTTTACTTTCCGCAATTTAAATAAAGGGTTTGATTTTGGCGATGTAAATACCCGACGCCTTGTAATAGTGTAGATTTAATTTCCGCAAATTTAATTTCCGCAACTATAAACTGTTAGATGTTTGATAATAGGGAATGCATGACAAGATCAAATGTATGAACTTAAAATCAACATAGCTCACCCATGACATGTACAAAGATGATATAACTGAAATAACACACTCGCACATGCGCACTCTTAGGGTACACCTCACTTGGTTGCCTTCGAACGTGGTCATTGAGTATAGGAAGTTTTAGAGGTCGCCCTCTTGTCCAAAGATCATAAGTTGCCTCGAAACGGTTGCCTTAGATAAAATGATCTAAGACATTAGGGTTACCGCTAAGGCGTCCTAACATTGCTTTAGTGACCACACGTCCCTTAATCGAATTGACCCTTAAAACTCCAACGACGATGCTACCTACTCATCAATAGTGGGATATCATTATCTAAAGGACATTTGCATAGTTTAATTCCCTTTTCGAGTAGGTAGATGGTTCTTAAGTACTTGCTCCTTTTAAAACAAAACAAAACTTTTCGCACTTACACTCCTTTCAAAACAAAACTTCTTTCAAACTCACAAACACAAAGAAAAGTAAAATTTTGAAAACACTTTGAGCAAGTACCTAAGAGCTCGTGGATAACCATGGATAGAAAGGGTGCTAACACCTTCCCTTTCTATAATTTACCTCCCGAACCCGAGAAACATCTCAAAAAAGGAATTTTTTTTGTGCTTTTGTCCTTTCCTTGTTGGATAAAATAAAAGACGGTGGCGACTCTTGCTTACCGCGACATTTTCCGAAACCAAACGCAAAACGCAAACCAGCATTCCAAAATAGTCAATTCTCTTCCCACCGATCACAGAACTGGAGACTCTGCTGGAGACTTAATAAGTGAGGTGTACCTTAGGATTAGATCATTATGTTTTCAATTGTATGCTTTGTATGCTTTAATTTTGTGGGCTTGTATCGGAGTTCTATAGATCTTAACCCGGATCTGGGGTACCCTTTAGGTAAGTAGAAATAAACTGTGAGGGAACTGTTCGGCGTAGACCGACACGGTTGAAGCAGTAGCTACATTGGTGTGACACTTTAGATTGTACCGATATCCCTTGTGTTGGAACAAGGAGAATATGGGACATCTAAGGGATCATTAAGCACCAACTGACCTTAGAACCTTTAAATTGACCAACTTGGCCATAGAACAGTAGCAGTATGCTACACGCATTGAGACTAAACTCTCGCGATGATTCTGGCCGCAAGAAAAGGTTGCTAAACTGGAATTATGACCGATTGAGGGTAGTCAGTGATATTGAGATCCTCTAGAACCTGGTTACTATTTTTAGGACAGGTTTGAACCAACTGAACTGAAAGAGGGTAATACCTAAACTCCATGCCAGCCTAAACTTAAGGCTATTTGTGTGACTTGTGTGCCTTCAAACTTGAACTACTTGCACATTCTTGTTATCTGACAACATGAGTTCCTTGCAGGTTTTGTTTACAGTCCTTATCCAATAATTTGGATTTATTGCAGGGTTTACTTACATCACTTCACACTTTTGCTTAAACGCATAGCATACACATCATAACATCATACCTTAACATTTCCTTAACCATTTCAAGGATCTCAAGGGTCTGTGATGCAGGTTATGGTAAATCAAATGCCTAGCAAGGGGCAAAGGGGATTTATTTTCCTCTAGCCAAGGTTGTCTAGAAATCAAAACACGATAACTTGAGTCAAGGGCTATGACCCACTCGATATGGTGAGCTTGACTCTTGAAGAAGGACTCTTAACAACATGAAGTTTCTTCAATCAAAGCTGCAAAATTCAAATTCTAACGAGTTTCTTGTTTACCCCGCGGGATCCTTGAAAACATTGCATACATACATATCATTTCATAACAGGTCTCCCAGTACAAGTCTCTCATGTTCTCGCTGTTTATTTCAGCAATGGCTTTCCAACCAGACAACCAAGATCTTCAAACTCGAGAAGCTCAGTTCAGGGATGTATTCCTAAACCTATCCATGGGGCAGGAAGAGTTGAAAACACTCCTCGTTGGAAACTTGGTCAAGAAAAGTCCTGAAGACAATAAGGATGAACAGTTGAAACATCTGCAAGCTGAGGTAGATGCAATGAGAACCCAGATGCTGGGGCAGATGGCTCTTATCCAAGGCCTAACCCAGGAACAAGAAGAGCTGAGAAGCATTATCAGCCAGTTACATCAAGACAAATACAACAGCATGAAGCAAACAGTCGGGGCCGAAGGCCAAGTCATTGATCAACTTCCGAGAAGTCAAAGGTTTGGTTTGATGAAGAATAGACCTCTCCAAGTTGCTACTACCTCACAGGTCCAACAACAACCTTGCCATAAACAACGGGTTAATCAGAGTAAGCTGGATACACCCAAGAGGAAGTTTACCAGGCTCAACATGCCGCTGTCTCAAGCTTTACAACACTTGTTGAGATTGAATTTGGTGACGTTAAGGGACCCTCCTAAGAATCCCAACATAGCCTCCCCAAGGTACAATCCTGATGCAAGGTGTACATATCACTCCAACAGCCCGGGGCATGATACTAACATCTGTTGGGCGTTGAGCAACAAAATTTAAGACTTGATTGATGGAGGAGCATTGGAACTCACACAAGACGGTCAGATTGAATTCTTTTTCCATCCCCCCAAGGTTCACCATTTGAAGTGACAAGTACTGAGACGAGAAGACTTTTTGTTCATTAGAATTTTCAAGTTGTAATTTTCTTTTGATTGATCGAACATTTATTCATGTCAAACTTTATTACTTTATCAATGCATTGCACATGTCTGTTTTGAATCAATCCATTCGTATTTCACTATATTCAAATTGCTTTCATTTTTTGTGATGATCAACTCTCGATTAAAAAATTCTAAGCCTTTAGAGGGAGGATGACGAAAATGATATCAAAATCTCTACAGTATGCTTTTGAACAGACCCTGCTGACGAGGTACAGGCATTGTTTCAAATCCTAAACAATGGAGTTATAAGGAAGATAATCCCTAGTCAACCCCTTTGAGCCAAAGAAGTTGGAGTTTTTCTTTTCACAAATTAAAACCCTTAATTATAACCTGGGGCAGGGTAGTTTTCTCAGTTGATCCAGGTGCACAATGAATGGCATCAAAGAAGTCCTTCTGAAACAAAAGACGGTGTTGGTTCCGTATAATCGTAAGGACAAGCAATCATTATCTCTCAAAATAAAAGCCCAATAAGTCAAAACCTGTGAAGGAGACTTAAGAAAAACTGGGGCATCCCGCTGACTGTAATCACAAGAGAAACAGTTCAGGCAAAAGACAGGGATAATAAAATAAAAAAGAAAGAGATCCTACAAACTCTCAACAAAAATGACGGCCTGTTCAAAATAAATTGTCAGTATCCGAACCATCACTAGAATATCAGAGCAAAGACTCAAACGGGATCTAATGCACGATTAGTTGAGTTTAGGATCGAAGAACATCACGAGGAACGGGTGGGTACAAATAAAATTTGAGCCTTTATCCTTTGTTTCTTAAACCGTGAACCAGACCACGTTATAACCCTTAAAAGTCCTAGTTGAAGCATGGGTTAGTCCGAAAGCATACTGTTACAAAAGGTATCCTGACTCCTGTAGGGCTTGCTCTAAATCCTGAGTTGACATCACATTTTACAAAAAAATTGCCTATTCTACTGGAAAAATGCATTTTCAAAAATTTCAAAACAGACATAAGCTTTGCATTCTTAAAATAATATTGTTTGCATATGACTATTTGTTCAACAGCAGAGAAATTCGCACGATGAATATCTAGTGAACAAAAAAACCTTCTCAATAAAAAGGGTCACCTCAAGTGGAAGAAACACCTCCAACCAAGTGGCACGGCATAAGCATTGTCCATCATCTGGGGCAGTTAAGTCAAGATTCAAGGAATCTCTTAAAATGCCAAATAGCCAGGGGGAAAATCTCCATCTGAATCAATTAGGGCATTGGACATGAATTCCAGCAACGAATCTTGCGTGATCAAACGAAGATCTTCTGGTAGTATGGCAACACGACACTATTGACAGTGACACCTCCCTACATCCTGAGAGCACGGACATAGTCAGAAAATACCGCACGTGAATAAAGACCCGTTAGGTTGACTGGCCTAGGCAAAAATGAGGGCTTTCCGGCGAACCAAAAGGGTTCGGGCAAAAATAAGGGATAAAAATGAAAAAAATTTGTACACCTGGAAAGTCGAAAACCTGAAAAGGAGGCTTGGGCAAAAAAGGGTATCCCGATGGATTGAAAACCCGAAAGGGCGGTCCAGGCAAAAATTAGGGATCAAAGCGTACGACTATGTCCCGTCATCTCGTCACTTGCCTACCAAAAGAAGACTTGTCATTTCAATCGAATAATACCAAGCACCTCATAGGTTGGGATAATACTCGATCCACGAGGCCTCCGCAGGCACCTTCTCCTGCAGAAACAGGGGCAATAAGAATTGTCCAAGCTGTACAGTTGCTCTACCCACCAGGTACCTAGGTAGATTCAGCTGAAGAATATGACCAAGATACCTTCACTCCCCGCAGAGTAAGACAGTAATGATAGCTCTCTCAGCTGAGACTTACAACGAATCAGCAATACTCTCCCCAAGCAGAATTAGTCTACCATCAGCCCTAAAAAGGCTTGGTATCCCTAGAAGGTCTTAATATTCCCCAGCGGAGTATAAGAATATTCCCCAGCAAGTATAAGAGTATCCCCGGCAGTCTTAATATTCCTCAACGGAGTATAAGAATGTTCCCCGGCAGAATACAAGATACCTCTAGTGGAGTCAATTTTCCCAGCACGGTCTAAAAAGCTTCCCAAGTGGAGTTTATCGTTGAAATCCCCAACGGAGCTTATCAGCGGAATCCCCAGCGGAGTTTATCGTTAAAATCCTTAGCAGAGCATCTCTTCCCCACAGAGTAATTCCCCTCGGAGCAATCTCTTCATCAGTTTATTCCCCAACGGAGTTATACTCTCCTGTAAGTTTATCATCTTCGTTCGTCATCCCCAGCGGAAACGAAGAATCCAACTCTATTCTCCAGCAGATCCGGGATTTATTTTCCCCAGCTAAAACATCACCTTTTCATACATCATGATACATGCATATATGCATTATACCATACTATCTCATTTATGTTGAGAACATCATTGCTTGATCCATATCATGCATTGCATATGACTGACCTTTACCTTTCAGGAAAGATGCAGTTAAATTCTCAACTACGTCAATAGAGACCACCAGTCAAAGAAGACAATTTTCCTCCGTCAAAGTGTGGACGAGTTCTGCAATCTCAACGGTATACTATGTTGAAGACCAGACAGTTCCTAGATCTTGATGAAGATGTTTCCCTACGTCATAGTGTGGACGAGTGCTATAACCTCAACGGTATACTACGTTGAGCACTAGTCAGTTCCTAGATCTTGATGTTTTCCTCCGTCATAGTGTGGACGAGTTCTCTAATTTCAATGGTATACTACGTTGAAGACCAGACAGTTCCTAGATCTTGATGAATATGTTTCCCTACATCATAGTGTGGACGAGTGCTATAACCTCAACGGTATACTACGTTGAGCACTAGTCAGTTCCTAGATCTTGATGTTTTCCTCCGTCATAGTGTGGACAAGTTCTCTAATTTCAACGATATACTATGTTGAAGACCAGACAGTTCCTAGATCTTGATGAAGATGTTTCCCTACATCATAGTGTGGACGAGTGCTATAACCTCAACGGTATACTACGTTGAGCACTAGTCAGTTCCTAGATCTTGATGTTTTCCTCTGTCAAAGTGTGGACGAGTTCTATAATCTCAACGGTATACTACGTTGAAAACCAGACAGTTCCTAGATCTTGATGTTTTCCTCCGTCATAGTGTGGACGAGTTCTCTAATTTCAACGGTATACTACGTTGAAGACCAGACAATTCCTAGATCTTGATGAAGATGTTTCCCTATGTCATAGTGAAGACAAGTGCTATAACCTCAACGGTATACTATGTTGAGCACTAGTCAGTTCCTAGATCTTGATGTTTTCCTCCGTCATAGTGTGGACGAGTTCTTTAATTTCAACGGTATACTACGTTGAAGACCAGAGAGTTCCTAGATCTTGATGAAGATGTTTCCCTACGTCATAGTGTGGACAAGTGCTATAACCTCAACGGTATACTATGTTGAGCACTAGTCAGTTCCTAGATCTTGATGTTTTCCTCCGTCATAGTGTGGACGAGTTTTCTAATTTCAACGGTATACTACGTTGAAGACCAGACAGTTCCTAGATCTTGATGAAGATGTTTCCCTAAGTCATAGTGTGGACGAGTGCTATAACTTCAACGGTATACTACGTTGAGCACTAGTCAGTTCCTAGATCTTGATGTTTTCCTCCGTCGTAGTGTGGACGAGTTCTCTAATTTCAACGGTATACTACGTTGAAGACGAGACAGTTCCTAGATCTTGATGAAGATGTTTCCATACGTCATAGTGTGGACGAGTGATATAACCTCAATGGTATACTACGTTGAGCACTAGTCAGTTCCTAGATCTTGATGTTTTCCTCCGTCATAGTGTGGACGAGTTCTCTAATTTCAACGGTATACTAAGTTGAAGACCAGACAGTTCCTAGATCTTGATGAAGATGTTTCCCTACGTCATAGTGTGGACGAGTGCTATAACCTCAACGGTATACTATGTTGAGCACTAGTCAGCTCCTAGATCTTGATGTTTTCATCCGTCATAGTGTGGACAAGTTCTCTAATTTCAACGGTATACTACGTTGAAGACGAGACAGTTCCTAGATCTTGATGAAGATGTTTCCCTACGTCATAGTGTGAACGAGTGCTATAACCTCAATGGTATACTACGTTGAGCACTAGTCAGCTCTTAGATCTTGATGTTTTCCTCCGTCATAGTGTGGACGAGTTCTCTAATTTCAACGGTATACTACGTTGAAGACCAGACAGTTCCTAGATCTTGATGAAGATGTTTCCCTACGTCATAGTGTGGACGAGTGCTATAACCTCAACGGTATACTACGTTGAGCACTAGTCAGTTCCTAGATCTTGATGTTTTCCTCCGTCATAGTGTGGACGAGTTCTCTTATTTCAACGGTATACTACGTTGAAGACCAGACAGTTCCTAGATCTTGATGAAGATGTTTCCCTACGTCATAGTGTGTACGAGTGCTATAACCTCAACGGTATACTACGTTGAGCACTAGTCAGTTCCTAGATCTTGATGTTTTCCTCCGTCATAGTGTAGACGAGTTCTCTAATTTCAACGGTATACTACGTTGAAGACCAGACATTTCCTAGATCTTGATGAAGATGTTTCCCTACATCATAGTGTGGACGAGTGCTATAACCTCAATGGTATACTACGTTGAGCACTAGTCAGTTCCTAGATCTTGATGTTTTCCTCCGTCATAGTGTGGACGAGTTCTCTAATTTCAACGGTATACTACGTTGAAGACCAGACAGTTCCTAGATCTTGATGAAGATGTTTCCCTACGTCATAGTGTGGACGAGTGCTATAACCTCAACGGTATACTATGTTGAGCACTAGTCAGTTCCTAGATCTTGATGTTTTCCTCCGTCATAGTGTGGACGAGTTCTCTAATTTCAACGGTATACTACGTTGAAGACCAGACAATTTCTAGATCTTGATGAAGATGTTTTCCTATGTCATAGTGTGGACGAGTGCTATAACCTCAACGGTATACTACGTTGAGCACTAGTCAGTTCCTAGATCTTGATGTTTTCCTCCGTCTTAGTGTGGACGAGTTCTCTAATTTCAATGGTATACTACGTTGAAGACCAGACAGTTCCTAGATCTTGATGAATATGTTTCCCTACGTCATAGTGTGAACAAGTGCTATAACCTCAACGGTATACTACATTGAATACTAGTCAGTTCCTAGATCTTGATGTTTTCCTCCGTCAAAGTGTGGACGAGTTCTACAATTTCAACGGTATGCTACGTTGAATACTAGACAGTTCCTAGATCTTGATGAAGATGTTTCCCCCCAATTGAATTATGGACAGGTTCTTAAGACTTAGCCGAGGCATTCTCTCAATTGAAGTACATGCAAGTTCCTAAATCTCAACAAAAGTTAGACTTCCCCAGCGGAATCTTCTACAAACAATAAGTATGCAAGTTCTCGCTAAGGAATCTCTTATGCGATCGACACTCCTACAGATGGCATCTGTAAGCCCATCCACCTATCAACAATCTCCAAATGGCATATGTAAGCCCATTCCTGACATCACAATGCTGATACTACTACCATGCGAGTGCAAATTTCTGGGCACTCTAGTGTTCAATTATCTTCCAACTTCCGATCACGAAAGGCTCGAAAGCCAATCTATATACTCAGGTTTAAGAAAATTGAACAGGGGAAACTGTTGTACCCCAAAATTTTCCCTCCCATATTTCCCAAGACATTTCAAGAATAACTCCCAAGTTGCTCAAGATAGCTCAAGAGTTGGACAGTCAAATCACCTCCTAAGGCAGTCAACCTCAAATTAGGGTTTTGTGTTGCATCAAGGTCCTTGAATCAAAATGGCCTCAAGTTCTCCCCAATGTCCTAATATGCTCTCAAGTTCATCCATGTAAAATTTCAAGCCTTGCAGAGAAAGTTTGGTCAGTCAATGGCTTAAGAAGTCCAAAAATTGACCGTGCTAGGGCAAAAGTCAACTGTGACCTACAAATAGTCAAACCTCAATATTTTTTGTCAACATTCTTATTTTGAAGGATAATTCATCATTTGATCAAGGGTTGATCATGATTCATCAAGGATTGCTCAAGATTCATAAGGATTCAAAAGTTGCTAAATTAGGGTTTTGTAGGAAAAGTCAACTCAACTTTGACCAAGCATAACTTTCTCATACTTTATGAGAAATGACCCATCCAAAGCTCATTTTTAATAGGATGCAATTTAATACAATCCATCTTCACACCCCAAGATCAATAAATTCACTCACAAGAAGTTACAAATTTGGACATTATAGGTCATTTTTGAAAGTCAACAAAAACACTTTTTTTCCAAAGTTTATAACTTGAGCATGGAACATCAAAATAAGATTAGACCAAAAGGGTTGGCTAGAGGACATCTCAAGGCTTCTAAAAAGTCAAATAACACCTCCAAAAGTTAAAAATTGAAGAAGTTACGCATGGTTGAAGTTGGGCATTTTTCCAAAATTGCCAAAAGTCAACTATCCCCAAAACTTCAAATTTTTACAAATGGGTCCACTTTTTTCCACTTGATTTGATCTTGTCACACCACACACGTGTCATATCTTCAGTATTATGCCAATTTATTAATTTTTCTATTTTATTTGATTTTTATTGATTTCATTCATTTTTAATCAATTTAAATCCAAATAAAATCTAAATATTAATAACTTGTGATCTTTTTTATTGATATAGGTTTAAATTATCATCATGGACCAAATCAAATCCGAATCATGCTATGTTATGAACAAAATATTGGTTTTTGACACTTTTGGAAGCTTTGTTAATGGAGAATAAAATCAAATCTTCAATCATCAATTCACATGGATTCAAAGCCCAAAATTAAACCTAATTGCTTCTATTATACTCACACAATGCAAGAGGCACTAAAATAGGACTAGAGGATGCAAAAAATCACAAGAACAAACTTGAGAAAAAGCTTGAAAAAGTGTGAAACTGAAATCCATACTAGAGGCATTTTCAGGACCAAATAAGGATCCCAATCGCTTCCTGGCACTTGTCTGAAGTAGAACCAATGAAGATCACGCGTTCTCCTGCCTCCAAAAGCCCTGTGAGTGTCCCTCGAATCTGCCATGCTCATGGATTCGTAAAGCTTCATTCTTGCATCCATTCTTAGAAACGTTTGCTTATTTGAATTCCTCACATCATTTGTGAACTTTCTGCATTAGCCAATTTCATTATCATGTTATGTATCACAAAATGCCATTGTAGATTTTTCTAGGGTTTTTTCAGGGGTTTTTATTACAGGAAAAATTGGCCAATAAAAAGACCATGATTGGAACCGGGATGGAGAGGCGAGTAAAACTATGCTTTTAGATTGCATTTTTGTGGCTCATGGTGGATTTTGGAGATAACACAGCATATAGCTACGAACGATTGTCCGTTGGTATAGATGAAGAAACTTCTAGCCACGGTCCCAACGACAGGGACGATGTCATGGCGTGTCCTAATTCGTTCATTTGAATATGGCGCGTTTTTGTTTTATAATTCTGGCATAATAGTTTGTTTCATATATAATACTCTTTATTCATTCCATTAACAATTGAACACCTTGGCTCAGTTGGCAGAGGCGCTTGTATAAAGTCCCATGGGACCTGGGTTCGAATCCCAGGTCCCCCAAATGCTTATTGTTATTTTGTTACAGGTATTCCAATGCATTTCCATAGCGTGGACCACCATGTGCCTCCAAATCCCAAGCGCCAGATGGCCTATAGACCAAATCCAATGGCCAAGATTGAATGCTCACCATACTCCCCAGTCAATGCATATGCGTGGAATGGTAAAAGTCAACGAAGGCCAATGTTAATGGGCTTGAACAATTTCTGAATCCACCTCCAGATTTGGGCCAGCACCCCTCATTGGGTTATCTCTTTTTCTTTTTCTTTTTTATATTTCTTTTATTTAAATTGTTTTTATTATTTATATTGTTAATTAACCAATTAATTTTCCTCATAAAAATCAGAAAACACAAAAAAATATTATTTTTATTTATTAAAATTAAATTCATCATTTTATATTTTTGTAAATAAATTAATTTAATTGATTTAATTTTAATTAGGAAATAACATTAACAATTTTGCAATAATTTAAAATTAATGTAGAATTAGGTTTTTTACTAACTTTTAATCAATTTATTTTATTTCCTTAAATATAACAAAAATCCAAAAATATTTTCATTAATTAATTTAATGGTCAATTTAATTTAATTCCTTTTAATTCAAAAATAACAAAAATCTTTTCTTTAATAAAAAAAAGGGTCAAAACCCTAAAAATACGCCGATTTAATTTTCTTGCACGCGATCCATTTGATTCTAATATTGTAATTGCTTCTGGTATGTAATAGCTTTTAATTAGGACTTTAATTATTTATCGCTTTATTTTACTTTCCGCAATTTAAATTAAAGGGTTTGTTTTTGGCGATGTAAATACCTGACGCCTTGTAATAGTTTAGATTTAATTTCCGCAAATTTAATTTCCGCAACTATAAACTGTTAGATGTTTGATAATAGGGAATGCATGACAAGATCAAATGTATGAACTTAAAATCAACATAGCTCACCCATGACATGTACAAAGATAATATAACTGAAATAACACACTCGCACATGCGCACTCTTAGGGTACACCTCACTTGGTTGCCTTCGAACATGGTCATTGAGTATAGGAAGTTTTAGAGGTCGCCCTCTTGTCCAAAGATCATAAGTTGCCTCGAAACGGTTGCCTCGGATAAAATGATCTAAGACATTAGGGTTACCGCTAAGGCGTCCTAACATTGCTTTAGTGACCACACGTCCCTTAATCGAATTGACCCTTAAAACTCCAACGACGATGCTACCTACTCATCAATAGTGGGATAGCATTATCTAAAGGACATTTGCACAGTTTAATTCCATTTTCGAGTAGGTAGATGGTTCTTAAGTACTTGCTCCTTTTAAAACAAAACAAAACTTTTCGTACTTACACTCCTTTCAAAACAAAACTTCTTTCAAACTCACAAACACAAAGAAAAGCAAAATTTTGAAAAAAATTTGAGCAAGTACCTAAGAGCCCGTGGATAACCACGGATAGAAAGGGTGCTAACACCTTCCCTTTCTATAATTTACCTCCTGAACCCGAGAAACATCTCAAAAAAGGAATTTTTCTGTGCTTTTGTCCTTTCCTTGTTGGATAAAATAAAAGACGGTGGCGACTATTGCTTACCGCGACATTTTGCAAAACCAAACGCAAAACGCAAACCAGCATTCCAAAACAGTCAGTTCTCTTCCCACCGATCACACAAGTCTTTTAACATTTCCAATATTTCCTTTACTTTTTAGTTAAAACTTTTACTTTTTCAAGTCATTTACATTTATTTTGCATTTCCTTTACATTTCTTTATGTTTCCATGAGAAACCTTTACATTACTCATTCGAAACCCTTTTATTCGAACTTATTTTAAATTATAATTATAATCTTTATATTGTTATCAACAAAATAATGTTAAACATGAATCCCGTTACAAGTTTAATATTAGAAACTTAGACACATGTCCTAGGATCAATCTAGTCGATCCTGCAAGTTACCAAAGTATTTATTTTGGAGGATAAGCGGTTGTTTACCAAATTCACGCGTAAACAAATTGGCAAGCCCAGTGGGATAGTGTCGAAGTTTTTGAAAAACTTGTATTTTTCTGTGAGCGTATATCTTTCGTCGTTCATCTTTTGAGTCTGTCTTTCATTATTGCTGTATGAACCTTAGAAGTGGTAAAATAGCCAACAGTAACCAACCAAAACCCAAAAGAAAATATACAAGAAAGATAGTTAACACAACTAGCCATGACAGGGAACAAAATCCCCCACGGGGATCAGACACGGTTGTTGCAAGTTCGATGAATACATCAACCACAATCCCTCACACACATGCCATACCTACATCTATAGGTTCGGTGGCCACAAATAATTCAATAACCATGCCTCTTTATTCAAGTGCAGCGGGCATTCCTTCGAATGCCCAAACTGGTTCGGTTTTTACACATGTTGGGAACCAAGCCCAATTTTCAACCCCTAGGCCTCCATAATTTGAAACATTTAGGCCACTTAGGGAACCACTACCATATGGAATGCCAACTTCTTTCATGGCAGGACTTCATAATAGTACAACAATAACCCAATCCCCGGTACAAGGGTTTGGTTCTGGGATGAATAACATTGGTCGAAATACCCAGAATCAAGGGTCTTTTACCCAAATTCCTATATTGACAACGAGAAATCAGGAAACATTCAGGAAACAAATGGATGATAGTAACCATGATATGGTAGGAGTTCTGGCTAGAGAGATGAGTACCATTTTCACTCCTTTAGTCCAAAACATTAATAGAACCAATCAAGAAAATACCCACACCTATCAGCAAATGTCAGCGCAGATGGTGTGTATTGCAAATTTCTTTGGTGCCCCTGAAGTGCATGTTCGATGTAGGCAAAACCAGGCCCCAGTTGTTCAGGAGGAAGAACCAACCATTAACCCAGTGCGATTACCTAGACAAGAGGTTGTTGAAAGAATCATGGAACCAAGGGTAGAGCAACAAAGGATTCAAAATAATATCCAAGAGGAACAACCTAGGAGGGTAATGGTGGTTAATAGGGATCAAAATGAAGATGAAGTGGTCCATAGAGTTAGACAAGATAAGATGGAAAATAACTTGACCACCATAATTGAGAGAATCATGGCGCAAAATGGTCTAAATACCGGACTTAGGAGACCAAATTATTCATCCCCTTTATCTGAAATATATTACAAACAGAATTACCAAGGGGTTGCAAAGTCCCTAAGTTTACAAAATTTTCAAGAGATACTAATGAATCCATTGTGGAGCACATAGCCAGGTACTTGACTGAAGCAGGGAATTTGGCTAATAGTGAGAACCTGAGAATAAAATACTTTCCAAGTTCGTTAACATAAAATGATTTCACTTGGTTTACTACTCTTTCTCCATGTTCTATAAATGCTTGGCAACACTTGGAAAGATTATTCCACAAACAATTCTACATGGGGAAATCTAAGATAACTCTCAAAGAATTGGCCTGTATGAAGAGGAAATTCACTGAACCAATAGATGATTATCTGAATAGATTTCGTTTACTAAAGTCTAGATGCTTTATAGTGGTTCCTGAACATGAACTATTCGAAATGGCCGCATGAGGTTTAGACTATTCCATTCGAAAGAAATTAGATATCTAATATCTAAGAGACATGGCCCAGCTAGCAGATAGGGTTCGACAAGTTGAACGTTTAAAAGCTGAAAAGATTAGGGCAAACAAAAATTATGAGAAAGAGTGGGTTGCTTATATCGAAGTCGAAGAAGAGGAACGAGAAATTATAAATGATCCTTTTGGCTTCGAAGATTTTGAAATAGATTTGGTAGAACTGAAACAAGCACCCTCATCCTCTTCTAAAGTTCTTTCCCCATCGAATGGCAAGGACCCCATCAAAATAGAAAAAATGACAAATATCCTAAGAAAACTTACACATTTGATGTAACAAAATGTGATGAGATATTTGACTTTTTAGTGAAAGATGGCCAGGTGATAGTGCCCCCAAATGCTAAGATTCCTCTGTTGGAACAATGGAAGAAAAGAGGTTTCTGTAAATATCATAACTTCTTAGGCCATAAAACCTCACAATGCTTTCTTTTCAGGGATCTGATTCAGAAGGTCGTCAAGGATGGAAGGCTCAAGTTTGGAGAGAAAGAAAAAAGTCAGATTAAGATAGACACTGACCCCCTCAATATGGCTGAAACAAATTATGCTGAGCCATCGGACATCAACATGGTGGAAGTATCTGATGCAGATTCTAGCCAACAGATGAAGGTGGAACAAAGTGAGGCTACTGAAGGCTTCAAGTCTGAAGAATCTTTCGATGGAATTGATGAAGACTTTTTTCCAAAGATTTTAAAGTTCCACAGGTTCAGGCTAGAAAGGGCGACGTTGCTGATGGCGCAAATCCAAAAGTGGAAAATGCTAAGGCTACTAAAGGCCTTAGAGTGAAATTCGAAGATATTAAGATTGCTAAGGACTCAAAATCTTCCTATGGAAAGATTGAGACTGCTGAAGGTCAAAATCTTGAGATCAACATGATATATTTGAATCAATCTACCCCAAAAATGGATGAAATAGAAAGAAAACTGAAATTGGAAAATGATCAAATGAGAGGCAGATATGCTAGAAGCAATGAGAGTCTGTGTGATTACTTGTTCCGCTGCCATGTGTAGGATGCTAATATGCTTACATGCCCTAGATGTAGTATAGTCCATGATCAAAGGGCCACAACAACATACGAGAGGATCCATAAGGCTCAGACTGTGGGGAACTGGAGAAGTCCAAACCAAATACTGACTCCTTACCCCAAGCCAGGGGAAAGTTTGTTAGGTTTCCTTGTGAGATGTCAAAAAGCTAACTCTATATGCTTGATATGCCTCAGATGTGGCATTCTGTATGACAAGAAAGCTTTTGAGATGTTCATAAGAGTTCCCTATACCCAAGTCTTGGGAAATCGAAGCAAGGTCAAGTCTAGTTTCACCTTCAATAAGAGGGGAATCTCAAGGAGACAAGACAGTCCTCACCCAAAAGTCAATCGTGTTAGAACATAGTTTGATTCGACAACCCTCAGTTAGAGTTTTCATGATAACAAAATACAAGATTAAATAAATTATAAGATTTATATAAGACATATATGCTACTTAAAATTATGTTGTGTATTTACAGAAACTCGGATGGAATCAGCATCAGAATATCAACATCAGCATCAGAAGATATGTCACATCAGAAGATCAATACATGTGCTACGCTGAAGCCTGATGAACAGAATATGCGCTCAACATACTCTGACTCTGATCAAGATCCTAACCATGTCATCAGCACTCAGAAACACCAGAATAAGCTAAAGCCAAGAACACTCTGATTAGCATTAGCATAACACTCTGAAGTGTCAACGTTACTGCATTCAAGGCAGATTAATTGCCAACGGCTTTATTCCAAGACAAAGATCTTCTCAAAATGGAAAGAACGTTATGAGCATTGAAATGGAATTATGGACTGCAACGTATCTATTCCAAAGCTATATAAACAAATCTGTGAGAAAAGAAATGGCTAATAATTCTCCTATACGCACATACGCATAAGCCAATCATCTTCACATCCTCACTCATTCAGTTTTCTAAAGCACTCAACCGCTTACTCTATAGCTCTAGAAATCTAGTATTATCCAAGCTTAATATTGTGTATTATCACAGTTGTGATATATAGTTTTTCTTAGAAAACATCAAACACATATTTGTTCATTTATCTGTAAGAGAATTACCTTGAGATAAACCGGTCTGTGGTTAGACTCAAGAAGGCTTTGACAGTTGTTAAAGCAGTTGTTGTATTCAGTTGAATATAGTGGATTAAGACCTCGTTGGAGAGAGGCGAAATCACCTTGACGGGTGGACTGGAGTAGTTTGAGATCAAACAAACCAGGATAAAAATAACGTGTTGTCTGCATTTGATTTCAAGTTTTTTTCAATTCAACCCCCATTCTTGTGTTTTTCACTTCTTCAATTGGCATCAGAGCGCCTGGTTCTGAGTTTATAACACTTAACCGTGTCAGTACAAGATCCAGCGTTGAAAAGCACTATGGCAGGACCACATCAAAACATCAGCAATGACAACAATGAAGAAAGAGATAGATTCAGTGGCAAACCTCCAGTCTTTGATGGAGAGAACTTTGATTACTGGAAAGACAGAATTGAAAGCTTCTTTCTGGCCCACGATGCTGATCTGTGGGATATGGTGATTGATGGATACACGCACCCAGTGAATGCAAGTGGTCAGAAGATTGACAGGAAAGCAATGTCTGATCAACAAAAGCGTGATTTCAGAAACCATCACAAAGCAAGAACAATTCTTCTCAGCGCCATCTCTTACTCTGAATATGAAAAGATATCAAACAGACACTGCAAAGAATATGTTTGACTCTCTGAGAATGACGCATGAAGGCAACATTCAAGTTAAAGAAACTAAAGCTCTTGCGCTCATTCAGAAGTATGAGGCATTCAAGATGGAAGAAAGTGAATCAATTAAAATGATGTTCTCAAGATTTCAAATTCTGGTTGTTGGTCTCAAAGTTCTGGACAAAGGGTATTCTACTGCTGATTATGTTAAGAAGATCATCAGAAGCTTGCCAAAACAGTGGAGGCCAATGGTCACAGCGCTGAAGCTAGCTAAGGATCTCAACAAAATCTCTCTAGAGGAACTTGTCAGCTCCCTCAGAAGTCATGAGATAGAGCTAGAAGCTGATGAACCTCAAAAGCAAGGTAAGCCATTAGCTTTAAAATCTAACAGAAAATCGGACTCCAAAGTTTTGCAGGCTATAGAAGAAACCTCTGATGGGTCCTCATCAGAAGAAGATGAACTGTCTCTCCTCTCCAGAAGGGTGAACCAACTGTGGAAGCAGAGGCAAAGAAAGTTCAGGAATCCAAGAAGATCAGAGAATCAGAATAATCCTCCTCCAGATACAAAAGGTCAGAACCCTCCTCTGGATACAAAAGATCTGAAGGCTCTTCAGGAAGCAGAAAGCTAAACAACAAAGACATCATCTGCTATGAATGTAACGAGCAAGGACACTACAAGAGTGACTGCCCAAAGCTTCAGAGGGAAAAGCCCAAAAAGAAGTTTGGCAAGGAAAAGAAGAAAAGTCTCATGGCTACATGGGATGACTCTGACACTTCTGAAGCTGACTCAGAATCAGATGATGAGAGAGCCAACATAGCTCTCATGGAAAACATAATAGAAGACAGTGAAGCTTCTGAATCAGACTCTGAATCAGACACAGAAGAGGTATTTCCTGACTTTGCTATTAATTTTACTAAGGATGAACTAGCTGAAAGCCTTAACGAAATTCTGGAAAGATATCAGCAGATCAGAGTCAAGTTCAGAAACCTGAAAAGGAATCTTGCTTTTGACTCTGATAAAACTGAGAGTCTCAAATTGGAGAATTCTGAGTTAAAAGATAAAGTTTCAAAATTAGAAAATCTATTACAAAACTCTCGGAAGGAAACAATTCTTGAAACTCCCAGTAATGCTGATGAGATCATCAAGGAGTATGATCATAACTTTCAGAAGTTTCTAGCTAAAAACATAGATAGAAGAAAGATGGCTTCAATGATTTATGGAGTTAGAAGAAATGGAAGAAAGGGAATAGGATACCAAGGTAAGGTACCTACACCAAAGAATGCCATGGATTTAGTGATAAAACGCACTTCTCTTGATTCTCACTTTGTATATGGGCACACACACGACATCAAATATACTAGTAGTAATTATTCTGTCAAACCAAAATTCAACCAGAGTTTTGGTAAAACTAACAAATCAGGACCCAAGAAAATATGGGTACCTAAGGATAAAATAATACATGTTGCAGATATCTTTAGCAACAAAGCAGAAACACCAATCATGGTACCTAGACTCTGGCTGCTCACGACACATGACGGGAAGAAGGCATATGTTCCAAAGCATGGAACTTAAGCCTGGAGGCCACGTAGGCTTTGGAGGCAATCAAAGGGGAAAGATCATTGGCTCTGGAATAGTAGGTAACAAAAATCTTCCCTCTATAAGTAATGTTTTGTTAGTAGATGGATTAATGCATAACCTGTTATCCATAAGTCAATTAAGTGATAACGGTTATGATATAATCTTTAATCAAAATTCATGCAAAGCTGTTAGTCAGAAAGATGGGACTATCCTGTTTAATGGAAAGAGGAGAAACAACATTTATAAAATAAAACTTTCTGAACTGAAAAGTCAGAATGTAAAGTGTCTTCTGTCTGTTAACAATGAGCAATTGATCTGGCACAGAAGATTGGGACATGTTAGTATGAGAAGAATATCTCAGATTAACAAACTCAATCTGGTCAGAGGACTTCCTAACCTGAAGTTCAATTCAGATGCTCTGTGTGAAGCATGTCAGAAAGGCAAGTTTGCAAAACCAGCTTTTAAATCTAAAAACGTTGTTTCCACCTCTAAGCCATTAGAACTTCTGCACATTGACTTATTTGGACCAGTTAAAACTGCTTCAGTTAGTGGCAAGAAGTATGGGTTAGTAATCGTAGATGACTATAACAGATGGACATGGGTAAAGTTCTTAAGACACAAGGATGAGTCACACTCTGTGCTTGTCACCTTCTGTAACCAAGTTCAGAATGAAAAGGATCTTAGAATCGTCAAAGTCAGAAGTGATCATGGTGGAGAGTTTGAAAACAAAGATTTTGAATCATTTTTTAATGACAAAGGCATTCTGCATGATTTCTCTTGTCCTAGAACTCCCCAGCAAAATGGAGTTGTAGAACGAAATAACAGAACATTGCAAGAAATGGCCAGAACCATGATCAACGAGACTAACGTTGCTAAGATCTTCTGGGCAGAGGCAATAAACACAGCGTGCTACATTCAGAATAGAATCTCTATAAGACCTATTCTGGAAAAGACTCCATATGAATTGTGGAAGAACAGAAAGCCCAACATTTCTTATTTTCATCCATTTGGATGTACTTGTTTTATTTTGAATACTAAAAATTATTTGAACAAGTTTGACTCTAAAGCACAGAAGTGTATTATGTTAGGATACTCTGAACGCTCAAGAGGGTACAGAGTATACAATAGAAAAACACAGATTGTGGAAGAATCAATCAGTGTTCGTTTTGATGATAAGCTTGACTCTCAAAAGTCAAAGCAGAATGAATTACTTGCAGGTATGGAAGTTGAATTCACAGATACTGAAGACAAGTCATCAGAAGCTCTTAACAGAGACACTCCCTCAACATCAGAAAGAGGCACTGCAAGCAATCCAGCATCTTCTGTTGATCAACCTCAGAAAAGACCATCCAGAAGCAGCATGGATCACCCAGAAGAAACAATCTTAGGAAGAAAGGAAGATCCAATCAGAACAAGAGCCAGCTTCAAAAACTCTGAAGAATCTCTCATGGGACTTGTTTCTCTGATTGAACCATCTTTAATTGATGAAGCACTTCTGGACAATGACTGGATTCTAGCAATGCAAGAGGAGCTGAATCAATTCACAAGGAATGACGTATGGGATCTAGTTCCCAAACCAAAAGGATTCAACGTCATTGGAACAAAATGGGTGTTCAGAAACAAACTGAATGAACAAGGTGAAGTCATCAGAAACAAGGCACGATTGGTAGCACAAGGTTATAGTCAGCAAGAGGGGATAGACTATACAGAAACCTTTGCTCCAGTCGCTAGGTTAGAATCTATCAGACTTTTAATTTCTTTTGCTTTTAATAAAGGCATCACTTTGTATCAGATGGATGTTAAGAGTGCATTCTTAAATGGCTATATAGAAGAAGAGGTATATGTGCACCAACCCCCTGGTTTTGAAAGTTAAAAAAATCCAGAATATGTTTTCAAACTAAAGAAGTCACTGTATGGTCTGAAACAAGCTCCCAGAGCTTGGTATGAAAGACTAAGTAACTTCCTGTTAGAAAAAGAATTCACCAGAGGGAAGGTGGACACAACCTTATTCTGTAAGACAGTTAAGAATGACATTTTAGTCTGCCAGATTTATGTTGATGATATAATATTTGGATCTACTAAATCTTCTCTGGGAAGAAAGTTTGCTAAGTGTATGCAGGCATAATTTGAGATGAGCCTAATGGGGGAACTGAAATTCTTTATGGGTATTCAGATCAATCAAACCCCATAAGGAACTTACATTCATCAGAGCAAATATGTCAGAGAACTTATGAAGAAATTTGATCTCTCAGAATGTAAGCCATCAAAAATTCCAATGCATCCCACGTGCATTCTGGAAAGAGAAGAGGTAAGCAAAAAGGTAGAACAGAAGGTCTACAGAGAAAATCAAGTGACTACAGCTTAGTAGGATACTGTGATGCTGACTTTGCTGGAGACAGAGTAGAACGTAAAAGCACTTATGGAAGCTGCCAGTTTTTGGGAGAAAATATGATCTCATGGTCCAGCAAAAGACAATCCACAATTGCTCTATCAACAGCAGAAGCTGAATACATAGCAGTAGCTGGATGCAGCACACAAATTCTCTGGATGAAAAGTTAACTTGAGGACTTCCAGATTTTTGAGAGTAACATTCCTATACTCTGTGACAATACTTCTGCTATTTGCTTAAGTAAAAATCCAATTTTTCATTCTAGGGTTAAGCATATAGAAATAAAACATCATTTTATTAGGGACTATATTCAAAAAGGAATCTTAAACTTAAAATTTATTGATACAGACCATCAATGGGCTGATATCTTTACAAAACCACTTTCTGAAGATAGGTTCAACTTCATTCTGAAACATCTCAGCATGAAGCTCTGTCCAGAATAAAACTGTTTTAATTTTATATATTAACCTTCATAATTGTGTTTATTTCTCTGTGAACTTCTGATCAATCCTCTTTCAGAATTTTTAGAAATGCAGATTGTATCAGAATCTATCCATGAAGATCTGAGCGCTTCAGTTCAAGGATAGATGTGTTGTTCACTCAAGCAAACAAGTGTCATCCTGTCATCAGTTGTTTCCTGAGGCTGAACACGCGTTCACGCTTCTGAAAAGGCAAAGCGCTGATTGGATGCATTGAGACACATGTCATGGGTAACCGTTTAAGTATCTTTCTGAATCCCCTAAAATCAGCTATCATTTAATGCTATTAATCATGATTTATTTCTCTCTCTTAAGCGTTTATGTTTTCAAAAACTTTTTCGAAATCTATTTAAACACCATTCACACCATTCACACCTTTCACCCTTACTTTTGTTTTCAATCAATATTTCTGATTTTTGTGTTTGTGTTCTTCCTTTTCAAGAAAACCCTTTCAATTTTTCAAAAAAAAAAAACCTCGTGTAAACATGGCTTCTTCAATCAATCCAACTTCAGGCTCCCAGAAATATGCATCATCTGAACAATATGAAGTCCCTCTCAGAACGCTTCTCACTCCAGTCAAGAATCTTGAAGTTCTATCAGAGATAATAGTGGATTTCAACAGTCTCAAGGAAAATGGTTTTGATTTATCAGAAGAGATTCAAGCTCAAGGTTGGGAAATGTACTTCGACAGGCTGGTGGGTCCAACTTTTCCTATTCTAGTAAAGGAATTTTGGATTCACGCTTCTTCTTCAAACCATCAGGTCACTTCTTACATCATGGGAAAGAATATTGTGATTACTGAAGACCTGATTGCAAGACTCATAGGGTACAATGGTGGTGGTATTCGCTGTATTGATATGGCAGAGAGGTGCTCAGATGTTGCTGTCATAGCAAGGGAAATTTTCACGCTGGGGATTCCCTCCAGTAAGATAAGGGATTTGAAAGACAAGCACATAATTTGGGCAAAGATTATTCTGGGCTGTTTCAACCACAGGAAGCCTACCAGCTCTCCTGATTACATAAACATAGATCAGCAATTTCTGATCTATTTTATTTCTCAGAAGGTCAAGATTAATCTAGCTCATCTTCTGTTCAACCATCTCAGAACAAGCGTCAAGGAAACAAGAGAAGATGAACGTACTAAAAGGGATTGGATACCCTTGGGAAGATTGATATCAGATATTCTGACAGAGAATAGGCTGATTGAACATTTGACAGAGGCACATGAAATCAGCACCCTGGAACCTTCTGTTGGCAAGCAGCTGAATGCCAAAAATCTGAAGAAAATGAAGCTGATAGAGAACATTAAGAAGGAGCCTAACTTCACTCCTTTTGCTGAAATCTCCAGCAGAAGAGTCCCTCTGCACGACTTCCCTATGTTCTCAGAGATTGACTCTAAGCCTCAAATCATTCTGAGATATTTGGATGCTTGTAAAGCTGATGGTACAACACCTAATCTAAATATTCAAGATCTTCAGCAGAAGGCACCAGAGGTTGTTCTGAAGAAGACAAAGAAGAGAAAAGCTACTCCAGAAGGATCATCTCAACAGACTCCAAAGAAAAGAGGTAATCCTGTTTCTGTAACTGTTTTAGATTCAACTGTTGTTTCCATATCTATTCCAACTCCATCTGAAATCCCAACTCCCCAAACCTTTGAAGATTTTGACATTGACTTTGACCCTTCTAAGTCATTAACCCTCAGAAGATCCCGCTCCAAACCACAAAATCCAAATACTGCAACCATACCAGAACCAGAACTTGCACAAGTTCTTTCTGATATAGAACAACACTCTTCCGCTCCCCAAACAGAAAATCCAAATCCACAACTAGAAATTCCCATTTCTCCACAACCTGACATTCCACTCTCACCTATACCAGAAACTCCACTCTCTCCAATACCAGAACCAGAAATCCCACAACCTTCCTCTCCTCAACCAGAAATTAATCCACCCTCTCCTCAACATGAACAATCTCCACAACCTGAGACTCAAAACTCTGAGGCTCAAACATCTGAATCCCCTGAACCACAACCTTTGGCCATTCAATTGCCATGTGGTACCACTGTTAATATTCCTCAACTTCCCTCTTCACCAGAAACAACTCCACCAAATACCCCACCTAGTCCAATCGTAATTTCTGACTCTCCCACTCCCTCGCCTAAGAAAAATACAGAAAACCACAGCAAGACAGTCATTGATCTCACAGTCTTTGAACGCCTTGCTGCAATAAACCACAAAACTGCTATCCCTAAACCAAAACAACCAGATGTTGGTTCCAACATATTAAACTTTGAAACAGATATGCAGAAGTGGATCACTTCTTTGAAACAAGCAAGTCTGAAAGTGGTTGATCCTGCTGTATCAGATCTCCTCTGGACTCAATTCAGAAGATGGGTTTGCGCTGAAACCTTTAAGTTGCAAGACCAGAGCTATGGACAGGCTCAACAGAACTTCAGCAATCTGTTGAAGGAAATGGAAGGTCCAGTTCTGAGCAAGCTGCTGAAGGAAGAAGTTCTCCATCTGGACATTGCACCTTGGTCTGAAAAGCGTGCAGCATCTAAAGTTCAACCTGCAGAAGAACAGATTATTCAAGCTGAAGACTTGGGTCAAGCAGAAGAAACTACAGAAAGCTCTGAGAAGCAGCCTGTATCTGAATATCCTCAAGCTTCCTCCCTTGACAGGCAGGCTCTGGAGGATTTGAAAAGGTCTGATATGCTGATGAATTAAAGGTTGGACAAGCAGGATATCAAGATTAATTCTATAGCAAACATGGTATCTAAGCAACAGGAAACCAGCGAGAAAATCAAGAGCATGTTGGAAGCTCTGTTCACACGACTTCCTCCTTCTTCTTAAATTTTTTCCTGTGTTTTCCTTGTTTTCTTTACATGTTTGTCTGTAATAATTTTACTTGTTCTAAACTATCATTGCTTATGTTTCAATACAAACGTTTTTTTGCTCTGATCATTTTAACTATGATTATTCGTGCTTTTTGATAACTGACAAAAAGGGGGAGAAAGAATGATATTTTTCAATAACGGATTACTGAGACAAAAGTCTCAAACATTCTAACATTCTTATATATTTGAGTTTCTTTGTTATGAAAAGCTTACAGGTACAAGAATCTGATGAACTCTGATAAAGTACAACTTTGATGCTCAAAGAAAGTTCAGTAAAGTTCTGATGCTCAAGGTCTCAAGGAATCAAAGGGAAATAATCAACTCAGGGGGAGTTTTTCTCTTCTTTACTCTGATACTTTTATTCCTTATCTTCTTATCTCTGATACCTTCTATGCGTTAATTGATTATCTATGATACCGATTCCTCTCTATCCTTAAACTCTGATAACTTTCATCATCTTATTTTAATTGAAAAAATCTGGTTTTTGTCATCATCAAAAAGGGGGAGATTGTTAGAACATAGTTTGATTCTACAACCCTCAGTTAGAGTTTTGATGATAACAAAATACAAGATTAAATAAATTATAAGATTTATATAAGACATATATGCTACTTAAAATTATGTTGTGTATTTACAGAAACTCTGATGGAATCAGCATCAGAATATCAACATCAGCATCAGAAGATATGTCACATCAGAAGATCAATACATGTGCTACACTGAAGCCTGATGAACAGAATCTGCGCTCAACATACTCTGACTCTGATCAAGATCCTAACCATGTCATCAGCACTCAGAAACGCCGGAATAAGCTAAAGCCAAGAACACTCTGATTAGCATTAGCATAACACTCTGAAGTGTCAACGTTACTGCATTCAAGGAAGATTAATTGCCAACGGCTTTATTCCAAGACAAAGATCTTCTCAAAATGGAAAGAACGTTATGAGCATTGAAATGGAATTATGGACTGCAACGTATCTATTCCAAAGCTATATAAACAAATCTGTGAGAAAAGAAATGGCTAATAATTCTCCTATACGCACATACGTATAAGTCAATCATCTTCACGTCCTCACTCATTCAGTTTGCTAAAGCACTCAACCGATTACTCTATAGCTCTAGCAATATTATCCAAGCTTAATATTGTGTATTATCACAGTTGTGATATATAGTTTTTCTTAGAAAATATCAAACACACATTTGTTCATTTATCTGTAAGAGAATTACCTTGAGATAAACCGGTCTGTGGTTAGACTCAAGAAGGCTTTGACAGTTGTTAAAGCAGTTGTTGTATTCAGTTGAATATAGTGGATTAAGACCTCGTTGGAGAGAGGCGAAATCACCTTGACGGGTGGACTGGAGTAGTTTGAGATCAAACGAACCAGGATAAAAATAACGTGTTGTCTGCATTTGATTTCAAGTTTTACAATTCAACCCCCCTTCTTGTGTTTTTCACTTCTTCAAATCGAAGGGTAACTTTCAAACTTCCTACTAATATACCAACCGATTGATGGGTTAACTCAAGTGAAGTAAGGAATAAATGGAGAAGTTTCAATGAGGGAGGCAAGATTGCGATGGCTTACAGAAAACAATTCCAAGCATCAAAGAGGGAAGCATATAGGACCGAGAACTATAAGGGTAAGAATCCAATGTCTAGATCCTAGTGGCGAAGGCATCAAAAGATAAATAAGGATGGAAGGGAACTAGCAATGAAGGATATAGGTGAATCAAGTAACAGTCAGTTTTCATCGAACAAGATGGTTACAGATAAACCCTCAGTTGGAAGAAAGCTGTTCTCACCCAGAGGGAAAGATGTTGCCAAGAAAAGTCCAGAAAAATAAGAAAATGATGAAGATGTGATGACCAGTGATTTCGAATCAGATGGAAATTCAACTGTAAACATAAACTTTAATGTAGTGTAAGTCTTACCCCATGAATATGACCAAATCATAGAAGTGGAAGAATCTGAGGAAGTAGAGGCAGCAGAAATGGCCAAGCATAAGCCCGTGTGCTATTACGTCCTCAACAATGGCATGGTGGGAGAGCAAAATGCCTTTTTTGAAAGGCCATATCAGAGCATGAAGAATCATCTAAAGTCGCTCTTTATTATAGCCAAATTTTAAAGCGTGGGAATAAACAAAGTGCTAGTAGAGGGAGGTGATGCAGTCAACCTTATGCCTCAATTTATGCTGAAGAGGATATGAATGTTCGATACAGATATTAAACCTAACAACATGGTAATCTTAAATTATAAGGGGGAAATTTGTCATACCTTAGGCGTAGTGCAAGTGGACCTAATTGTGGGCTCAGTCACTAGGCCAACAATATTCATGGTTATTGCTGCCAAAGCCAACTACAATCTACTCTTGGGTCGTGAATGGATCCACGACATTGGTGCAGTCCTTTCATCAATGCACCAGCGTGTGTCTATTTAGAGAGAATATGGTATCATGTAAAACATAGAGGCTGACCAAAGTTATTTCTTGGCTGAAGTCAACCAGGTGGATAGAAGGAATTTGGACATAAATATGGCAAATATAGGACTATATAGTCCAACAGAAGGAGCATATTCCCCCAACTAAAATGCTCTATACTACCTAACCTTACACCCAACCCATGGGTTTCAATAGGACAGGGAAATAATGGGCGAAGAGGATGACATCAAAGGGTTACCTGGAGTACGACTAACATGCTGGTTTGATGAAGACAATAATAATGTCAGAGTCATCCTTCTTCGAAAATATTTCGGCCTACGTGGCCGAAAATAAAATAAAAATAGCTTTGGAAGTCGAAGCAAAATACATGGCTATCCAAGCCAAATAAGAATCAGCACATATAGAAGGGCCTGAAGTGCATTTTATTCAAAAGCCCCCTAATGAATAGGTACCCATAGAAAACAACAACTAAAGGCTCGACGCTATCTATGACGATAGACCTTTGGGATTTGAAAGGGATCCAGTGGCCCCAAGCGCAAAAATGCTGGCACAAGATCCCCATGAAGAAGTTAATTTAGGAGAAGGAACTGAAAAAAGACCCACTTTTATCAGCGCAAAGCTTAATCTGGAGGTAAATAACAAAGCAATCCAAATGTTAAAAGAATATAAAAGACTTTTTTGCTTGGAACTATGATGAAATGCCTGGGTTAAGCAGAGATCTGGTCAAACTGAAGTTGTCAATAAAGGATGGCAAGAAGCCCATCAAGCAGACTTCCAGAAGGTTCACACTAGAGATACTATCAAAAATAAAGGAGGAAGTCGAAAGACTCCTTCGATGCAACTTCATCAGAGCAACCAGGTATGTAGAATATATTGTAAATATTGTTCCTATTATTAACAAGAATGGATCCCTTAGGGTTTGCATAGACTTTCGTGATTTAAATGCTGCAACCCCCAAGGATGAATATCCAATGCCTATAGCAGAGATGTTAATTGATTCTGCAGTAGGTTTCAAATACTTGAGTATGTTTGATGGATATTCAGGATATAACCAAATTTTCATTGCCAATGAAGATGTGCTCAAAACAGCCTTTTGGTGCCCTGGGGAATTAGGCACCTATGAATGGATAGTGATGCCTTTTGGACTAAAAACGATAGGGAAACTTACCAAAGGGCAATGAATTCCATATTTCATGATTTCATAGAGATTTTTATGCAGGTTTATATTGATGATATTGTCATCAAATCTGTGTCCCATGAGTTCCAGTTGGATAATCTTCGATAGTCATTCGAAAGAAGGAGGAAACATGGTTTGAAGATGAATCCCCTAAAGTGTGCTTTCTTTATGCAGACAGGTGATTTCCTGGGATTTGTAGTCCACAATAAAGGGATAGAGATAAACCAGAATAAAACGAAGGCAATTATGGAAGCGAAAGTGCCATCATCAAAAAAGGAGTTGCAATCACTTCTAGGAAAAATAAACTTCTTAAGAAGATTCATTTCTAATTTGAGTGGTCGAACTCAAGCCTTCTCCCCTCTCTTACGCGTCAAACAAGGAAACTTTGAATGGAAAGAAGAACATCAATGGGCGTTTGATAATATCAAGCAATATTTGATGCATCCTCCCATCCTCACACCTCCTTATGGAAAGAAGCCCATAAGGCTATATATATCAGCCTCAGAACTAACTATAGGAAGCATGTTAGCCTAAGAAGAAATGATGTCGAAAGAGCCATTTATTACTTAAGTAGGGTGCTAAATGATGCTGAGACTAGATACAATGCAATATAAAAAATATGTCTTTATTTATATTTCTCTAGTACCAAATTAAAATATTATATAAAACCTGTTGATGTTTATGTTTCATCACAGTTTGATGTTATTAAGCACATGCTATCAAAGCCAATCCTGCACAGTCGAATTGGCAAATGGGCTTTAGCCCTTACTGAGTATTCCTTGGCTTTATTGTCTTTAAAAGAAATGAAGGGTCAAGTGGTCTCAAATTTTAGTATGGACCATGCAGTGGTCGAAAACCTTCAACACTGTGTTGAGTTGAAACCTTGAAAATTATTTTTCGATGGTTCTACCCATAAAGAAGGTAATGGAGTTGGAATCTTGATCATTTCTTCTGAAGGAATTCCAACAAGACTCAAGTATAAGATCGAAGGCCCTCTTTATTCTAATAATGAGGCAGAATATGAAGCTTTAATTCCTGGACTCCAAGCCTTGTTGGAATTAGGGGCAAAAAGAGTTGAAATCAAAGGAGACTCTGAATTAGTGATCAACCAAATAACAAAGAAATACAAATGTATAAAAGAAAATTTGATCATATACTTTGTTATTACCAATAGATTGCTCAAAAGATTCGAGTATGTGGGTATTAAACACATTCACAGGGTTGAAAATCAGGAAGCAAATGACTTGGCACAGATAGCTTCAGGATATAAAGTACCAACAAAAAGTTTAGAAGATCTTATCGAAGTAAGAGGAAAAGAAATGACTGTCAGGTTATCCCCATCTGATTTGGAGAGTTCAAAATTAGGATACGCTAACAAAGAAGAATTCAAAGTATTAGCTATTAATGCTCTAACAGATACAGCTTGGCGTAGCCCAATCATAAATTATCTTAAAGATCCTTCGATAGATGCAGAAAGGAAGATCAAGTATAAAGCATTATCCTATATCCTGATGGGAAACGAACTGTTCAAGAAAACCCCGGAAGGAGACTTGCTTAAATGTTTAGGAGAAATTGAAGCATACTTAGCTTTGTCTGGTGTGCACAGTGGGGCATGTGGAGCGCATCAAGCAGGCCATAAAATGAAATGGTTGCTATTTCGATATGGAATGTATTGGCCTACAATGCTCAAAGATTGCATAGAGTTTTCCAAGGGATTCTAAGAATGTCAAATACATGCAGGTATTCAACATTCCCCTGCAAGCGAACTTCACTCAATTGTCAAGCCATGGCCTTTTAGGGGTTGGGCATTATACCTAATTAGGGAAATTCATCCTACTTCATCCAAAGGCCAAAGATACATTTTGGTAGGAATAGACTATTTTATAAAATGGGTCGAAGAAATACCTTTGGTGAATGTAGATCAAGAGGTTATTATCAAATTCATTCAGAGGCATATAATTTATAGGTTTGAAATCCCAGAAAGTATTACAACAGATCAAGGATCAGTTTTCACTGGTTGAAAAAATGCAAGAGTTTGCTAAGGAAATGGGTTTCAAATTGTTGACCTCAACACCATACTATGCTCTAGCAAATGGTCAAGTAGAAGCAGCCAAAAAGGTGATAATTGGTCTAATAAAGAAACATGTGGGGAGAAAACTAAAGAATTGGCATAAAACTTTAGACCAAGCTCTATGGGCTTGTCTAACGTCTCCTAAGGAAGCAACTAATACTACACCATATCAACTTACATTTGGACATGATGCAGTTTTTCCAGTCGAAATCCACTTACAGTCAGTAAGAATTCAGAGGCAAGGAGAAATTCCTTCTGAGAATTATTGGGAAATGATGATGAATGAATTAGTGGACCTGGATGAAGAAAGGGTGCATGCGTTGGAAACTTTGAGAATACAAAAAGAAAGAATAACCAGAGCATATAATAAAAGAGTTAAAGGTAAAACGTTCGTAACCAATGATTTAGTATGGAAAGTAATTTTTCCTATGGATTGAAAGAATAAGTCATTAGGTAAATGGTATCCACATTGGGAAGGACCTTTTCGAATCTTACAAGCATTTTCAAACAACGCTTATGATATCGAAGAATTAGCATAGCATCGGAGGAGCCTAAAAGTAAAAGGTAAATGCTTAAAGAAGTATATACCATGTCTTTAAGAAGTTAGAATTTTAACAGAATAATGTGAAGTGCTTTAGCTTAAGCCAAAGGGTACCAATAAAAGTAAAGTTGCCAAAATGAATTTCGTTCCAAGGAGTTACAAACTTTAAACGAAGTGCAACAATAAAAGGTTATCATAAGTATATGGTTTATCGAAATTCAAGATTATTATTCAAAAATGACTATTTCTCTACATAACGAAATACACATTTTCGAGGGGCAATTTGTTGACTTGGAATTTCGATTACAGCAGTTGTTTGAATGCATTAATGTTGTTTTTGGTGTTTGGGCTTCGTTTGGATTGAATTGAGTAAAAGTCCAAGCATTTGAAATGGTTCGATGGAGAAACAAAATGAATATAATAAATATTCGTTAAGTATATTTTGAAATCAAATGTTTTTGGATATATATAACGTCAAAAACTTGGCGCCAACAGAAGAGAGGAATTTGAATTTGAAATCGAATGTTTGAGTCATAGAAGACGCGTGGAAGTCTGATGGGTTCGAAGGACATGCAATCTTTAAACGTGGAACTCTATTATAGAAAGACTGTTAGGGTCAAATTAGTATAAATAGGGATCTTAATGTTAGGATTCAATGTGTTCATTTTGTACAAATTACTCAATATACTCGAAGTACCAAGTGTTAGAGAAAAGAGCTGCAGAAAATGTACGTATATACACCATTATTGTTCTTTTGGAATCATTTTACTTTATCAATATCAAGTCTTTTAAAATTTCCAGTATTTTCATTACTTTTTAGTCAAAACTTTTACTTTTTCAAGTCATTTACATTTATTCTGCATTTCCTTTACGTTTCTTTACATTTCCAGCCAAAACCTTTACATTACTTATTCGAAACCCTTTTATTCGAACTTACTTTAAATTATAATTCTAATATTTAAATTGTTCTCAAAAAAATAATGTTAAACATGAATCCCATTATAGGTTTAATCTTAGAAACTTAGACACATGTCCTAGGAACAATCTAGTCGATCCTGTAAGTACCAAAGTATTCAGTTTGGAGGACTAGCGGTTGTTTACCAAATTCACGCGTAAACAGTCGTCTTGCACGTCAAAAAAGGGGGGCGTGTGTGAAGCGAGCAATATATTATGGCGAACTCACTTCGGATGGTCCGTGGACTGTCGCCTTTATGCAGTTCCTCGAAAGATGCCTCCGTTCACGGGAACACGCATATATTTTCCCCGAACTTGCCTCCTCAAAGTGCCCGGGCGAGAAAGTGCATTGAGTTCGCAGGGAAAGCGTGGAAGTTTTCCCCGAGTGTCTTCACGGGATGCCCGTAGGAAAAGCGACATAATAATGTCGAGCATGTGTTGGACAATGAAGACTTTGAAACATCGTCAGTGCGTAGTTTCACATGGAATTTTTTGAAGCCCAAACGACACATCATTTCGCGTGCCACACGTGGCGACTATTCAGAATGTTATCATTGCCCGAGGAAGCCTAAGAGTCTAAGAAATGATGACCACCTACATGCTACCCCGTGTGGTAGGGACTAGCTATAAAAGGAGGTTAATAAATTCATTTGAGCATTTTTTCTTTTGCTCTCCTCTTGTTTTTCCTCCATTTGCAAGCTGCTCAATTGCTGTCAACACCGCCATAGATTTTTCCAGCATTCATCCCTCCAAGTAAGTGATTTTATTAAGCTTGTTCATTTACTTTAGGGTTTTAGATGAACATATTAAGTTTTCTAGCAACGCTCATGATTTCTGGATGAAGATCCATGAGTTTTCCAATGAAGTTCATAAACTTTAGATGAAGATTCATGAATTCTGGATGAAGATTCATGAATTTCTGATGAAATTCATCCTAAGTTCATGTCGAGGGAGAGTGTCTGTGATTTTATGCTTACTTGAGGGGAGTTACTTCTATTTGCATGATCCATCAAAGGCTTGAGTCGAGGACCCACCCTTGAGGAGCTCCTCTCCCTTTCACTTGACTTGAGATGGAAGGGTGAATTTGATGATATTGAATTTACTATTTTCCTCTGCTTTTCTTGTAAGATGGTTCAACCAGTCGAAGAAGCCATTTTTCCTAAGTCTAATGGAGAGGAATATGTGGGTATGAGGGATCCCCTAGATTGGGTCGCGCCTAAACCCAGGGACGTGATGTCCTAGTTTGTGCATGACCCTTCTGACGCATTCAACATCGTCGAGGAGAAAGAAGATGATGTCATCGCCTCCTGGTTGGTCCTAATTCCGAAGAAGCATAAGAGAATCTGCTCAGTCTTCCAGGGAAAGCGCTTCCCTATGTATGAGTTCGCTTTCAAGGAGGCGGGGATGCGCATGCCTTTTACAAATTTCCAGGTGGGGGTTTTCCAAAGGCTAAACCTGGCACCTTCCCAATTTCATCCTAATGCACTCGTGTTTATGCGGGACTTTGAGATCGTGTTCCAATACCTCAACATCGGTGCTACTTTAACCTTGTTCTTCCAAATCTTCCACCTTCAATGGCACGTGGTCGATGGTCGAAGGGCTTGGGTATCATTCATGCAGTTTGGAAAGCTGTTTCGACCATACTTGAAATATGTCCGACATTTCAAGGATATGTTCTACATTGTGAAGCCTCTTTCTGACGCAACCGTGGATTCCTTGTACGAGCGTTTGGTCGAGATTGAGGATGGTCGGCGTGTAACTAAGTTAAAGGAAAAGTTACCTCTTGAGTGGAAACAGAAGCACTTCGAGGAGATACTAGAAGTTTATGCAGTAAAGCTCGAGAAGTTGAACGCCTAAGATATGCTTTCTTATGAGAGATCGGAGGCATATGTCAAGAGTTTCTCCCCTTCTGTGTGCATGGAATCAGACGACAATTTTATTTATGACGATAAGGGGGAGCATGTGTATGTTGCCTGTCTTATAAATACGAAGGCGCTCCTCTAGTGTTCTTCTAATGAAGAAGCTCTGAAGCTCCTAGGTAGGGGGTGTATCTTTAATAAATATTTTTCCTGTTTTATTTCCTAGGCTAATTGTCCCCTTTTATGGATTACAGGTCGAATGGCCACTTTCGAAGAACGTCTGCTCAAGCTGAGGGGAGAAGCTGGCCAAAAAGCGCCCAAAGGGCGTGCTGCCCAGATCCAGGAACAAGCCAAACTTAGCGCTCATACCAGTGGTTCCTCCTCCCCTAAGATGGCCAAGTTTCTCCCCCGAACAACCCACAAAAAGGAAACACGGGGAAGGTCCCGACTCCGTGTCTGCTATGGATAAGGGCACGAATTTCGGGGAGAACTTTGTGTTGCCCCTTGTTATCTCAACCATAACCTTTTTAGCGGGGTAAATTCCTTGGGTCTCCACGAGAGGGAGAGGAAGGCTATTATGTCTGCGAACAAAGAGGTTCGGTGAAAGAATTTGTCTGAGGACGCGGCCGCTGTAATGAGGGTTCTTGAGACTTCTTTGACCTTGAATGACGCAGAGATGAGCTCCCAGACATCGATGCTCTAAAATTAAACAAATACCTACAAAATGAAGGGAAAACGTCAAACAGTACACTATATACACAAAAACACAAATAAACACAAACTAAACATATTTACATAAAAGTCAGGTTTATTCAATGATATTAACAACAAAGAGTCGATAAGTGCAACAAAAAGTATATACAAAAATATCTACAATTTTCACTTATCAAGTGTGTGTAAGAGAAGCAACACAAGGGTAAATTCAGCAAGGATGTAGGTTCTAGAACCAAGCATCACCTTGAGATTGTGTATTCTAATGTGTGTGGGGCGATGCAAGTTTATTTGTTTGGTTGAAATAGGTATTTTTCACTTTTATCAACGATTGTAGTAGAAAGATATAGACATACCTAATCAAGATAAAATATGAGGTATTCAAATTGTTTAAGAAGTTCAAGTTCATAGTTGAGCAGCAAAGCGGTCACAAGCTCAAAGTTCTCAAAATGGATGGTGGAGGCGAATATGTCTCAAATGACGTTGGGAAGTTTTATGATGAAGATGGGATAATGTATGAGGTAGTACCACCCTATATTCAGCAGAAAAATGGTGTTTCTGAAAGGAAGAATTAATCGTTATGAACATGGTAAGAAGCATGTTAAAAGAGAAGCGGTGTCCATAACTGCTTATTTGTTGAATGGGTGTCCTACAAAGAAGCTTGAGAAGATAACACCGAAAGAGGCATGGCCCAAATTCAAACTGAACCTGAACCAACTTAGAAAGAAGTTATGTGGCATATTGACATGTTCTAGGACAACTTAGAAAGAAGTTGGATGATAAGGGAGAGATGATGATACTAGTAGGGTATCACTCCACTGGAGGTTACAAGCTATTTGATGCTGCAAACAGAAGGATCATGATCAACTAAGAAATGGTGATTAACAAATTAAAGCCTTTGTAGTAGGTTGTAACTGGTTACAAGCAGTTTGTAATCGCTTAACAATAGGGTGTAACCGTCTACCAGCAACCTATAATCAGTTAAAGGTTCAATTTTTTAGATTCTAGAGAAATATAAATTGCAGAAACGCCGCGCGTCAAATCTCGGACAAATGAAAATGTAAGAAGACCAACTAGGAAAATGCATTTGCCTCAAAGACACCAAGATTGTGGGATATTATGTGACAACAAAATAAATGATGATGGTGATTTCATCCATTTTTCATTATGGCCGAATCTGAGCCTGTTAAGACGAAAGAGGCCTTGAGTGATCCAAAGAGGATTTGTTCATTGAAAGAGGAGCTGGAATCGATTGAGTAAAACCGTTCTTAGGAGTTGGTTGATCTATCAAAAGGAAAAAAGTCAATTGGTGTAAGATGGATCTATAAGGTGAAGGCAAATCCCAAAGGTGAAATAATCAAGTATAAAGCTCGATGAGATGCAAAGAGATTTTAGCTAAGAGAAGGTATAGACTTTGATAAGGTATTTGCACCAATTTCTATAGTTGAAACCATAAGGCTAGTTGTTGGTATTGTGAATAAAAACTATTGGATTATCTGTAAAATGGATGTGAAGTTCACGTTTTTGAATGGTCCACTTGAAGAAGAAGTGTATGTAGAACAACCCCTTGATTTTGTTGTGAAAAACCAAGAAAAAAGGTGCTACAAGTTAAGAAAATCCCTATACAGATTAAAACAAGCTCCAAGAGCTTGAAATAAAAGGATAGATGGTTTCCTAATTGAGGTTGACTTCAAGTAACGTGTATCCGAACATGGAGTTTATGTGAAGACGAATACAAATGAAATGATGATTATTCTTTGGCTATACATAGACAATTTACTGATTACGGGCAACAATGACAAGAGTATTTTTAACTTTAAGAGTGAACTTATGAAATATTTCGAGATGCGTGACCTTGGTATCATGACATACTTCATTGGAATAGATTTCCATAAGTTCAAAAGGGGAATGCTTATACATCAAAGGAGATATGCTCTTGAGATATTGAAAAAGTGAGAGATGGAGCATTCTAATGTTGCCATTACACTAGTTGAACAAAGTTTGCAGCTGTCAAAGAATGAAGAGGAGCAAAACGTAGATTCAACTTAATATAAAAGGTTGATTGGATCATTACATTATTTATGAAATACGTGCCCAAATTTGGCGTTTAATGTCAGTATTGCAAGTAGATTCATGGAGAGACCAAAGGTGTCTCACCTGGCAGCAGTCAAGAGAATCCTGAGATACATCAAATGATCTATTGACTGCAAAATTCTCTTTCCCGCAGCGGATATGGGCAGAAAATAAAATTTTCTCAGTTTTACTGATTCTAATTTGTGCGGAGATAAATATGATCGAAAGTATATAGCAGGACACATCTTTATGTCCAGTGGAACACCACTCTCATGGTGTTCAAAGAAGGAATCAGTAGTTGCACTTTCGTCTTGTGAGATAGAATATATTGTTGCTTCGTTATGTGCGTGCCAAGCTGTGTGGCTAATGAATCTATTGAAGAAGTTGTGCACCAGTGAGGGTGAGGCTGTTACACTCTTGTTTGATAATGTTTTCGTGATTAATCTTGTTAAGAATCCAATTACACATGGAAGAAGCAAGCATATTGAGATGAGGTTTCGCTACATGAGGAAATTTGTTAGTGAAGGAAAGTAAAAATTTGGATATTGTAGAAGTGAATACTAAATTGCTGATTTGCTGACTAAGGGTGTCACAAATGATGTGCTCAAAAGGTTGAAGATGAGCATGGATATGAAATATTTGGAGCACTTGAAATAAGGTGGTGTGTTAAGAATTTTTGAAATATTTCAAGTGTTGTAATCAGTTAACACAAGGGTGTAATCGTTTACATACATAAAAAAAAGGGTCAAATAAGTTGTAGAAAAATGCTTTTGAGGTTGGTGTAATCAATTATGCAAATGCAATAACCAATTATAGATGATAGTTATTTCTGCTTTTGTAACATTTATAACCGGTTATAGGTTTTTGTTAACCGGTTAAAGCCCCGAGTTAATAACTTTTTTGACTTTTGACTTGATGCTTTTGTATCTCAATTGTTGTATAAATACCATGATAATATGTTTGTAATGTAGAATAAATAAAATTATATTTCTTACCCTCAATTTTCTCTATCTCTCTCTAACTCTGTTCTATCTCACTATCTCTTTCTCCAATACTTAAATCATCTATTATTTACCAATTATGTGATTGTATATTCCAACATCATCTTTAACATTATTATTGTTTTACTAAAAAACTAATTTCAAAACAAAAAATACCATTGTCCTCCCCTTTCGCCTTTATTGACTTATTAGATTTTTTTTATCATTTATACATATACCAAATAGATGACGCATGTCATTTCAAGCAAAACTCTGTATCCTTAAGCTCAAACCAAATTCTAAGATCTCTCATAAGAGTTCCTGATAAGTCATCAAATAGAATGGAAAAAGATGCGATCCTTGGAAGAAAAAACAAGTCTTAGTCTAGACAAAGCGTATATAGATTAATAAAGAAATACCACCACTTTTTCTTGATAAGCCATATATTATAAACATTTGATCAAAATGAAACTTTTTAATAAACAACGATGAGTAATGATATGTCATTTTTATCTACTCAGTCTTATCCATAGGAAAATTGATCCCATGAAAAAAGACTTCCACCTATTGACCCGCTTATTCGTTTTAGCAATAGGGATAAGATGACTTCAGCAAATTAAAAAAAATTTAAACACTTCTTCATATTTCAATGGATAGAATGTGAGAGAAGTAAAAAGTTAGATATAGATTGAAAATAGGATTGAAAATAGGATTGAAAATGAGTATTGTGGAATCGAATTCGTCTCAGTTCATTTCGACTTATTAAAAATTGGTTTAATTTAAATATCAATTTGAATTTATCATGAATTTTTTTCAGCTCAAATTCGATTGTTTAACGGACTTACAAGTCTTTTTTAAAAAATTTATTATTTTTATATATTTGACATTTTAAATTAATATTTTTTAAATAAAAAATATAGAAATAAAATAAAAGTTATAATATTAAAATTTATATGATGTTGATTTTATTTGTATAATTATTTTTAGAAATATTTTGCTCACTTGAAAATATAAAATATCAATAAAAACGGTTAGATTAAAAGAAAATATCGGGTTAAGATTATGAGAAAATGTTTAAACCAACTCTTAAAGATAATATAGTTCATCTCATATATAATGGAGTTGACTCATGAACCTAATGAGTCGAAGTATGTATAGTTCAAATTCGACTCATTTAGTTAACGAAATTAATTTTTAGCTCATATTCAACTTATTTGGTTCATGAACCTAGTTCAAGGATTTAATTGTCAAACCGAGTTCCAAACTATTTTCGAGCCAGTTCGATTCATTGTCAGTACTAATTGAAAAGAAAAGAGAAAGTCATGTGACACGTTAATTACTCCTATTGTGACTTTGCATATTTTAAATTGTTTTAGTCTGTTATTTGTGTTATAAGTGATTGAGTGGTTAAGTTAGTTATATTATTTATTGTACAATTAATTAAATGATTAATTAGGTCTAGGTCGATTAAATTATTTTGAATTTGATTATTGATTGAGTTTAATTAGTTGTCTTTTGATAATGTGTTATACACGTGTATCGATAAGTTTCTTCTAAGTCAAAGTATTTCATCCCTACATACTTCGTATCTAGGAGATTATGTACTGATATTTTTATATCAAGTAAAGTGTCAACCAACATCCACCCTTTCATATAAGAGTCCGGAGAATACTCAGAAGGTATGGGCTAAAATCGAATGTAGGCAGTAAAGAGCTCGCCCAATTTCAGGATCCACCTATGAATGAAATCGAGCTCAGATATAGCTAAGGCAAGTAAACCAAGACAACTATAGTAATTCGACCTCAAGTAACAATTATGACAAATGTTTAGATGGTAGAATTTTAAATGATCATTATAACCGTTATGATCATTAAACATGGGAACAACAATGTTAAATAATTTGTTGCAACTATTATAGTCTTTACAATCAGGTTAGAGAACATCAGTGATTAATGGACATAAACATAGTAACAACTATAGCAACACCAAAGGAAGAGAGGTTGTGGTATAAGAAGGGAAAAGTGAGAGAGGGAAATGATAAGCATAATTCTCATATATCAGGCTCTACTTTGGTTAAGTGTACATATTTATAGCACAACACACAACTTCCATTCCAATTATCATATGGTTCTAACAAGTGGTATCTAGATTATTAAGTTCTTGAGTTCTAAAGTATTCAAGATTTGGTGTCCATTTATTTCTTGTTCATTGAGTGAGCTTGGAATTTTTTTTAGAGAATCCTAAAAATGGTTTTAGTGGGAATCTCTCAGTTGACAATAATAATTGGGAAAATATATTAATCAAATGAAGACAATCTTTGGGTTTCAAGATGCAATTTAAATAGTGTAAACAAGAACGCAAGATCTTCCTAATGATGCATAATATTCTTAAGTTGATGCACATAAAGAATCAAAGAAGGAGAATCTCAAGAAAATATTTTTCATCCATCAATGTGTTGGTATTGTGAATTTCCATAAAATTGAGAATGATAATTCATCTAATGAGGCTTGACACATTTTTTAGAAAGGTCATGTTGGTGATGAAAAATTAAAAAGGCTTGTCTACAAACTTTAAGAAAATAATTTGAGATATTGCAGATGGAGAACAGTAAGAAGATTGTTGAATACTTCAATAGGATCACACATATTATCAATCAAATGAAGAGTTATGGTGAAGTTATTTCTAATCAAATCATAGTTAACAAAGTGATGCAGATTATATCCTCTGAATTTTATTACATTGTAGTGACAGTTAAATAATCAAAGAATCTATATGCCGTGAAGGCTGAGGAAATGCACTGTTCTTTGGAATCACGTTAAAAAAAAGTGCTTGAAAGAAATAAGGAATGTGTGGCTAAGCAGAATATTCAAGTTCAAACATATGAGAAAGGTGGTGCCTTGAAATATAAGGGGAATGTTAAGTCAAGAAAGGAGGATCTTAGTAATAATACTTCAAGAAATGTGATCAACTTGAATCTTTTTTTAGAAAAAGTAGTACTTATCAAGACAATATGAGGAAGAAACCAATGAACAAGAAGAAAATTCAATGTTATAATTTCCAAATAATTAGAAACTTTAAATATTAGTGTAATAAAAAACGTGTTAAAAGGCGCAAGGGCAATGTAGACAATAAGGCACACATGGGTCAAGGTGAGAGTGACCCAGAGTCACACTTTTTTCTCCTAATGGAAACAAAAAATGATGAACTTAAAAGTATAGGTAAATTATATTTGGATAACGATTGTTTATATCACATGACAAGTCATCGAGAACGTGTTGTCAATATATAATGTTGGAAATATCTTAAGCAAATTTTGTTGTATACCATTTGATTAACAACATATGAAGGTGAAATTATGGCACACACAATATAGATGTTAAGACTGATGTTTCAATGCACAATTACTATGTTATGTCAGATGTTTTGACATCTGCTGACAGAACAACAACAGGACAATAGCAATACAAAATTTAAAACTTACAGAAATAAATGAACACAATGATATGTTAACACATTTCGGTGCAAACTCATCTACTCTGGGGGCTACCAAGTAAGGATGGAAATCCACTATCATTAGTACTAGTTCAAAGCTAAACTCCTTCGTTTACAACTTTTCGCCTAATCCCTACCCAATACAACTTCTACCTTGGCACCTCTTAGATATGAGAAATCGCCATCTCACTTTCAATCACCGCAGTGATATCAAACTCCCAATCACATGGAAAAACAGTTCCAATCCTATGAACTGTTTGGAAGTACACACTCCCCAATCACAACTACTTAGTTTGCTTAAAAGCTTCACTAAAAACAATACTCAACTCTTGTTTCACAGCTTCGAGGAGAATTATAGCTTGATGAACATGTAAAAATAATTCAACTCAAATGTATTAGAGATAAATGAGTATCTACAAAAAACTGAAACTCCCTTGAAGAACCCTCAAACCCAAAAACTAAAAATATCCGGCTTCCCCTTATTTTTACAAAGTTCTTGTGATATTAGGTGTAACGGCCGCAATTTAATTAATTATTTAATTAAATTATTTTTGGAATATTTATGAAGATGTGTTATAATTAATTGGATTTATTTTATTAAGTGGAGAAATTATATTAGAGATTTAATATTATTTGGTGAAATAATATTAAAAGTGTAATATTATTTAATGTGGGCTTATTTTGAGAGAGTAGAAGTAATAAGGGGGTGTGTTGGTTTTAAGCCCAATAAGGAATAATAGAATAATAGGGTTATTTTATTATTTGTTAGAAGGAATAGAAAGAAAGAAGCAGTAGAAGAATAAGGATTTGGAAGAGAACGTGCAAGCTGCTAGAGAAGTGGAAAACTACAAGAACGTGAATCCAACCGGAATTTGTAGAGCGACCTTTAATCCAAGGTAAGGGTGGAGTTCTAACTCTATAATTAGGTTTATGATGATTGGTATATGGGGTTAGTGGTGATTGTTATTTTGTTCCTGAATTGAGAATATATGATTGATGTATGATGAGGATTGATGAATATTGATGAATATTGATGCCTTGATGCTGTTAAAATGCTGTGAGATTATAGGGTAATTATAGGTGATGAATTGTCATGAATATATTAAGTTTTAGGGCTTTAAGCGTGAATCCCATAGTGAGATGCAGGGAAGAAACATAGAATATTGCAGTAATGGAAAACGTTGAATATAGTAGTAATGAAAATGCAGAATTATGCTAGAATGATGTCAGGCGCTACTATATTAGAACTAATGAATTATTTTGGAGAATAAAATTTGTTAATACTGTTGTTAGTTAGATTGATATCAGGTGAAGAATTAGAACAATAGGATGAATAGAAAATAACAGTTCTGAAATCAGACGTAAGTTGTTAGAAGTTGTGTTGAATCGTTAGGAAGTAACAGTTATGATGTTAGAAGTTGCAATAATCAAAATTTGCATTAGTCGGAAGATGGCGTTAGTCAGAAGCTGTGATGATCAAAAGTTGTATCTGGTCAGAAGATGAGATTAGTCAGAAGATGGGATTAGTCCGAAGATGGGATTAGTCAGAAGATGAGATTAGTCAGAAGATATGATGATCAGAAGTTGTATCTGGTCAGAGGTTGGATGGTCAGGAACTGTGATGATCAGAAGTTGCATCTGATCAGAGGTTGCATTAGTCAGAAGTTATAGTAGTCAGAAGATTGTGTTGCCCAGAGGTTGCGTCATTAGAAGTTGTGTGTTTAGAAATGGCGTTGGTTAGAGGTTGTGTGATCAGATGTTGGATGGCCTTTGCGTTGTTTTGTGCAGAGCGATGAACGTTAGATGCTTAGAAGCTGTTGTTTGAGCTATAACAGTAGGAAAGTGACGGTCTTGACTTTAGAGTTACAGAATGACAATGTTGACTTACTGTGAACTAAAATAATGCTGAGTTATAAATGAGAAGTTATTAATAAATAAATGATATTTGATGATTTATAAATAAATGACGTTTGATGAATAATTTTTATTATTTGAGATGTTATTTTGAGATGTTAATTTGAGATGTCTTTGAGATGTTATTTTGAGATGTATTTTGAGATGTTTTGAGATGATAATTTGAGATGTTTTGAGATTATTTGAGATGTTGTTAACTTGGGTGTTATCATTACATTCATGGTTGTGTCACATACATTGCATTTTTGATATGGAGCTTATGCTCGTTGAGATGGCCTGGATTGGAAAATTTTGAGATGAAGGCTATGCCTTGTTGATGCCTCTATTAATTGGAAAAATTTTGAGATGGGAGTTCTTCTCCAATGGTACCACATGAATTTGCATAGTATTGAGTCACATTATATGATTTCATAAAGAAGTGTATTTTGATGTTGATGGATGTATATTATTGTTGAGATTGTTGTTGATTATGAGATGAGAAGTGGTGATGTTGTTGATCTAATTTAATATATCAATTATCATGCGCTTTATTATATTGTTAGATATCTTACCCCTTTTGTTTGAATGTTTCCCTTATGTTGGTAACGTGCAGGTAATCAAGAGTGAAGGATGTATACCTTCGGTAGTTCGAGTCAGTGTCATTGCTCTGATATGTAACACTCGGGGGGATGAACGTTTGCTGTTTTTGATTGATGATTTTCAGTTGTTGAATTTTAATTTGATTATCATTAAATATGAGATGTTTCGAAGTTGTTGTTTTTGTTAGAGATGTATTTAAGAATTCCGCTGCATAGACGTTGATTTATTTGATTAAATATGTTATGTTGATGGTTCATCCGATGTTTGAAAAAGTGTTATATATACACGATGAATGCAATGAATTTTGTTAGAAGAATTTGTGACGTCCTGATTCATTTGTATGATTAAAATTTTATAACTCTGATTTGTTTTGCATAATTTTCTTGGGGTAGAATTGGGGTGTTACAAAGTTGGTATCAGAGCAAAAGGTTGGTCCGACCTTGTCGTCGAGTCGTAGTTGTCTAACAATCGAGTATTGTTATTTTGATGTTCTAACCGTTGCTTATGTTGTAGTGAGAAGTTGTGATGGCTGGAAGGAATGATGCTGCTCTTGCTGCTGCTCTAGAAGCAATGGCTCATGCGATGGAAAATCAGCCGAATGCTGACGGGAATGTTGGATCTCGTAGCTTGGAGACTTTCCAGAGAGAGAATCCACCTACGTTCAAAGGAAAGTATGACCCTGACGGAGTATTGGAGTGGTTGAAAGAGATTGAGAGAATCTTTTGCGTGATGGACTGCACTCCGGCGCAGAAGGTTCATTATGGGACTCATATGTTAGCATTCGAGGCTGATGACTGGTGGCTAGAGACTTGTCGAAAGTTAGAAGCTGCAGGTGAGAATGTCACTTGGGCTGTGTTCCGTAGGGAGTTTTTGAGAAATTATTTTCCTGAAGATGTCCGTGGTAAGAAGGAAACTGAGTTCCTTGAGCTGAAGAAAGGAAATCTATCAGTTGTTGAGTATGCTACCAAGTTTTCTGAGTTGGCTAAGTTCTATCCGTATTATGCTGAGATAAATGCTGAGTTTTCGAAGTGTATTAAATTTGAGAACGGGTTGCGCCCGTGTTTACCGTGAAAAATGGTAAACAACTGCTGATCTTCCAAAAGGTTACTTATTTGGTGACTCGCAGGACCGATCAGATTGATCCTAAGACATGGTTGATCTTTGGAGTTTAAAGGCTTTGAAATAAAGAGTTTCGATTAATCCTAATGGTGATTAATGCAAGTAAAGTAAAGATACTTTAAATAAATTTCATGGAGAAAAGCTTGAATAAGTAAATGAAAGCATTAAAGTTATTAAGTAAATGACTTCGACTGAAGTAAATGAGTGAAAGTGATAAGTTGCTTGAAAATAAAAGACTTTGATTAAGGTAAATGGTGTTTCACACATACATTCTCAATGATTCTTTCTCTCACGCTGGGTACTTGAATCTAAATGAGTGACTTGTATACAATGATGAACACCCTCATAACTTTGTAATCACTTAGTATTTATACTAAAAAAACCTAAGTAACTGCTGGGCAGTCACACCGCTTCATGATGACGCCACATGGCATGTTCTCAACCTTCGACGCCTACGTGCACGACACGTTGCGCTTGGTAACAACTGGGAACCGTTTTCCCTCCAACAATTCAGAATTCAAACTGTTCGATCTTAGGCATCAGGGACCTTGGTCGAGAGGTTGCTCCTTCGACGTCGAAGACAACAAGATTCCAACTTAAAGGAATTTCTCTAAGTATCTTGTCATTCCTTGATGAGCCTTCGACGTGATCAGCTGGTCGAAGCCTTCTTGTGTAGGAAACTCTTCTGACTCAATTAATGATCTATATAATAATAGAATGTGGGTGTCGAATTTAGGAGCCAACAAATTTCCCCCCAAGAATGTCTTATTTCGACGCTCAAAAGAAAATGCATTCTTTGATATTCCATTCGACACCTGTCCTTCACTCTCAGCCACAAATCAGTTTGTGTGCTTTTCATCTACCAACCAACTGAAAAACTCAAAAAGTCATCATTTCACCTTTTCCCAAGACGTCACTTCAGTAAGGCATTTTGCACGCACGATGGCCTTTCAAATGTCGTCATCATGACTATTCCCCGAAATCTAGGAAGCACGCTGCAACGTTTCTGTTTTTCAGAATGATTACAACACCAAATACGTGCCACGTGCCCCACTCTTGTATGTGGCATTAAATGACCTCGAGCCCTGTGATTTTTAATCACTATAAATAGCACTAAGTGCCTTAGTTGGACTCTTTACGCTTTCTTGCATCCAAACCTTCAATCTAACAAAGTTTTCTGCAAATAAACCTTTGCTTCTTCCTTTCCAATCCCAGTAATCTTCATCTTCATCTACTTTTATCTCAAACCAAAAAATGGCTTCACGTACTCGTGTTCCCAATACCCCAAGAACTAGCATTCCCTCAAAAACTACTCGACCAGGAATCTTCTCAACCACTCCGATAGTCAATTCTATGGGAATGCGAAGGGTTCCTGAACCCATGGGTGAGGCTGAACGTGAAACCTATGGCTCTTAACTGCTGATTCCCGTTGGATATTCCAACCAGGTTTTTGCCATGTCAGGCCCTCTTTCAACATGCATCAATGACCCCACAAAAATTGAGGGTTTCTTCCCTGTGCATGCGGAACTCACACCTGTTGGGTGTTCAAAGAATGCAAAAGATGATACTGAAGATCCTGCGAAGGAGAAGATAGATCTTCGGTTTTTTAACAGGGGGGTTAGGGCTTTTCGCTCTAGCCCTAGGCTGACACCAGAATATGCCGCTTGGCTCCTTAAGATGGAGAGGTGCCAGGCTTCGATTTGGAAAAGTATGGGCATTTATGACCTGGTCATGTTGTCCAAAACTGGCCTTAACTACAGCCCTGACATGCTGGTAGCTTCATTGCTGTTTTGGGACTACACTCATTATACCTTCCACTTGCCTTGTGGAATGGTTACACCCACCCTCTTCGATGTGGCCGCCATTACTGGTCTTCGACCAACTGGGGACTACTTAGGCCCAGAGGAAATGTCTGAAGACCAGATTGGGTTTTCTGCTACCAAACCCACCTACACCACGTACACCAACCATTACCATGACAAATCGACGGTTGTGGTAACTGATGTGGAGCACGTCGCATTTCTATCCCTATGGATGTTGCGCTTCGTGTTCTGCACGAAATCTCTGCAGGCGACGAAGAAAATGGTCACCCTCGCTACTCAGCTTCATCACGGCCAAAACATCTGTTTGGCCGAATTAATATCGGCGAATTTGTATGAGTCGATAAGCAGTGGAGCAGCTCAATTAAAAGTAATCGAAAATAGAGCCAGCCTGCTGCTTACTGGTCCCTTCTGGCTACTTCAACTCTGGTTGAATGCCACTTTCGAGTCTTTTTTTCCCCAAAAGCCTCAAATAAATGAACAGGCTCCTGAGATAGCTAGAAGGCGCGTCGAAGGCACCAGGCTTGCCTTATTGACTCCTACTGAGGATGGGTTGGAACTACAAAAGACCTTCGCAAACTTCGTTCAGATGTTTGCAGGGAGGAAGGAATTTACCTCGACCATGGCCCCTTTCGCCAATCGAAAGTGTGGTCCAGGATGGTTTACCAGGCCCCATCCCAAATCATTAGAGGATCCTCACTTTGAAGAGCATACAACAATGTGGGAAGCGTTTCTCACTCCAAGGATAATGCCGTTGCGCTTCAAGAGTTCAAAGAATCAGCTGAGCCTGATTGCTTACCAGCCGAATCTTGTCTCTTGACAATTTGGCATTATCCAATCGCTTCCTTCTCCAATTTATCTTCGGGAGAAATCATTGTTGTTCTTTTCTACTGACTACTATGAAGAAGCCGCTACTAGGCATATTAGTAGGTACGTTGGTCGGACCGTACTATCATTGTTCGACTACCAACTCAACTTCCTCTGTTCACCAGCTTTTGAAGACTGGTGGAAGAGATATTACGTCGAAGAGTTCCTCAACGAGAAGGACTTTGCAGACGAACTCAAGAAGTCCTTCGTCCTGGTTCTTGACAAAATAAAGAAATGTACGTTCCTTCAAATTATATTTGTCTTTTCATTTCAACTTATATCTGCCAAATATAACTTGTGAACGTTTTCTCCTTTCAGTTGTTCGAAAACCTGTGGCTAAGAAGGCCACAGACAGCCATCAGGGTGGAGGTCCCTCTACAAAACCTTCAGCACAGGTAACAAAAATTTCTCTTGTTTCCTTCTTTGGTTATTCTTGTTCCCGATGCTATGTTTTTAAATCGACTCCATTTGGAATTTTTAGGAACCTACGCCTAAGAAGCGACCTATATTAACGGTCGAATCTTCGAGTGGCGACGAGGAGGAATCTCCTCCTGTTCCTCTCAAACGAAGAAAGCTGAAAAAGGCTGCCCCTGCCCCTGAATCTCGACCTGTGATGAGAACTAAAGTCACAGGGAATAAACCCAGGCCACCCCCTGTGATCATCAAAGAGCCCACGGAGGAGGAGCTAAATGTCTTGCTCAGTAATCCTGTTGAGAGTGATAACTCCAGCCCTGGGGCTGAGGTTCCTGTACCTGTAATGCCTCCGACCACTTTTAACTTAAGTGTCGATGATCACCTTCAATTGTACATCTCTCTAATCAGAATATTTTTCCCTTTCTATTTTTAGGAAACCGCTGTAACTTCAGCACCAGCTAGGCATCCTGTCGAAGGTTCTCATACCTTTGTAAATAGCGCAGGGGAACCCACCTTCAATCCTTCTTCTTTCGTCAGTTCTGCTAATGAAGTGAATCAAACTTCAGAGCCGCATGACTCTGCTGACCATAGCAGACAACGCGAAGAGGAACTGGTGGATGATGAGTTCCTTGCTGCAACAGAGGATGTCCCTGAGGAGCATCACCAGGAGGAAACTCAAGTGGTCAACGAGACAGAAGAGCAACATGATGAAGAGGGTCATGTTGACGCCGATGTTGCTGAAAATGCTCAGCCCTAAACTACCATTGCCACATAAAAGGTTACCTCGACAAAGCCCAGGTCTAAAGAGGACTTGGCCCTCTTGAAGCAAAATGACCCAATTGGCTATCTAAACGCCATCGTCGAGAGCAGGGAAAATTCATCTGACCCTAGTCATGATGCTTCTACTGCATCAGGGAAGTCTACTTCGACTTCTCCTCTCGATGATGTCTTGAAGAAAGTTAAGGCTCAATTCTTTAATAGGGATCTAATGAAGGCTTTGGAGGGGGATCCTACTGCCCAGTCTTGTTTGGGGGTTGTCTTGGGTGCATTCGATTTGCTCGTTGTTTCTCCAGAGATTTCCAGCTTCATCTTGGAGTTATACTCCATTATTTACCAAGTCTCTGCGGACTACAATCGTCGAAGGGGGTTCAACAGCCAACTCAAAACGCTGCATGGCAAGAGTTTTTCTGCTTGGACTGAAGTAGCTGAATCGACTTCTCGAATTGCAGCATTGTCGAAACAGAGGACGTCCAAGCAACAGGAAATCGAAGCCATAGATCAGGAAAATGCCTCTATACGAGCGCAAATCGAGGAGTTGGAAGCCAGGTTAAACGCTAATACTAAGTGCAAGGAGGAACTTCTTTCGACCGTTTCAGACGCAGAGAGCCAAGACGAAGTTGCTCGAGGCCTAGAGTTCGCTGAAAGGGCCCAGGCTCTAGATGACCACATTGCCAAAATCTCTCAGGCGAATGCCTTGTGTAACAAACGACCGGAGTTACAGCGAGCCAAATATCTTCGTCTCAAAGCCTCTGTCCCTTTTTAATTTGCTCTGTACTTCATTGACCATGTACTACAATTTTGTAATACAATGTAGCCATTTTGGTTAATCAATATTATTTTCCATTTTGGCTTTATGGTTAACTTAGTCATTAATTATTATTTATTTTGATCTCTTGGAGCATAGGTTTATATATTTTCAAATATTTGCCGTTTACTCTCAAGAGTCTTTTATCTTCGCTTAACTCTTCGACCTCATAAGCTCCACCAGAAAAAGTTTGGATAATTTTGAAGGGTCCTTCCCACTTGGGTGACCATTTTCCCATGCTTCGATCTCTTCGATCCATAGGAAGAATTACCTTCCAAACTAGTTCTTCAGGCGTGAATGCCTTAGGTTTTACTTTTTTATTGTAAGAGTCTTCCACTCTTTTCTTCTGAATTCTCAGTAGGTCGAGAGCTCGTAGTCTTTCTTCGTCTAAATCTACCAATTCATCTAACATCATATCCCAATAAACCTCAGAGGGAATATCTTGATGTCTTTGAACCCTTGCTGATTGAAGACAAATTTCTGCTGGCAGTACTGCATCATGACCATAAGTTAGCCGATATGGTGTTGTACCAGTGGCTTCCTTTGGGGATGTTCGACAGGACCACAAGACATGGTCTAACGTTTTATGCCAATTTTTTGGCTTCTTTCCCACATGCTTTTTGATCAGGCCAATCACTATTTTATTCGCCGCTTCGACTTGACCATTTGCCTGCGCGTAATAAGGTGTTAATGTTAGGAGTCTGAAGCCTGTTTCTTGAGCGAATTCCTGCATCTTTCGACCAGTAAACACTGACCCTTGATCAGTTGTTATAGTCCCGGGGATTCTAAATCTGTAGATAATGTTCTTTTGAATAAACTCAAGGACATTTTCTTGGTCTGCGTTGACTAAAGGTATGGCTTCGATCCATTTAGTGAAATAATCAATACCTACCAGTATATATTTCTGGCTCTTCGATGATGCTGGTCGAATCTCTCCAATAAGATCCAACGCCCATCCTCTAAAAGGCCAAGGTTTCACTATTGAATGAAGCTCGCTTTCTAGTACATGTTGGATACCAGTGTGGACTTGGCATTCCTGACAACCCTTCGTGAACTCGACACAATCTTTCAAGATAGTAGGCCAATATAGTCCTTGCCGAAACAACAGCCATGTCATCTTATGACCTACTTGGTGAGCTCCACATGCTCCAGCATGCGTAGTCGAAAGGGCTATGTATGCTTCGGTTTCGCTTAAGCATTTTAATAATACCCCTTCAGGCGTCTTTTTGAACAACTCATTCCCCATGAGTACGTAACTTAACGCCCTATATTTTATTTTCCGTTCTGTCGAAGTTGCTGGATTTTGCAGGTAATCCACAATGGGTTTCCTCCAGTCTTTCTCCGATAAATTGTCTATGAACGTGATTTCGAAATTCCTTTGATCGGCATATCCTAGTCTTGTTGATTCCAAATCAGTTGGAGACAAACTGGTTGCCGTTATTTTCCCTCGGACTTCAATTGCTCTTTGTAATCTCGTTTTTGAAATCTTATACCCAGATGCAATTTGGGCCAAATCATTGGCTACTTAGTTTTCCAATCTAGGTATGTGTCAAATATTAACCACTTCGAATTTTTTCAATAAACGATTTGCTATCACAAAGTACATAATGAGATTTTCCCTTATACATTTGTACTCTTTTGTGACTTGCTTAATGACTAACTCTGAGTCTCCCATTATTTCGACTCGAGTTGCCCCCAATTCCAACAATATTTCAAGGCCAATAATTAGAGCTTCGTATTCAGCCTCATTGTTTGAACAAGTACCTTCTATCTTGTACTTGAATGTTGTTGGAATTTTTTCTGGAGAAATAATTAAGACCCCTACTCCCGTCCCATCTCTATGGCTGGAACCATCGAAGTAAAATTTCCAGGGTTCTATCTCCAAGTAATTTATATTTTCAACCTGAACTGAGTGGTCGACTATAAAGTCTGCTGCCACTTGTCCTTTCACTGCCTTAAGAGGCATAAAGGTCAATGAATACTCAGTTAATGCTAACGCCCATTTGCCAATTCGACTGTGCAAGATGGGTTTCAACAACATGTATTTGAAAACATCAAAATGGGACGAAACATACACATCAACTGGTTTTATATATTGTTTGAGCTTTGTACAAGAGAAATAGAGACATAGACATAATTTTTCAACTTCGCTATATCTAGTTTCTGCATTGTTCAAAACTCTTCTAAGGTAGTAAATGGGTCTTTCGACTCCATTTTCATCTTCTTGGGCTAACATGCTTCCCAAAGTTTTGTCGGATACAGCTATGTACAATCTCATACTCCTATTGCTACAAGGAGGCACTAAAATAGGTGGCTTGGTGAGGTACCCTTTGATCTTGTCGAAGGCGTCTTATTGCTCTTTCCCCCACTCGAATCTTTCCTTATTCAATCGAAGTAAGGGTGATAAGGCTTGCGCTTTTCCACTTAGGTTAGATATAAATCTCCTTAAGAAGTTTATCTTGCCCAACAGAGATTGCAGTTCCTTCTTGTTCGTTGGCGCTTTCGCTTCCAAGATTGCCTTCGTTTTGTTCTGGTTGATTTCGATTCCTTTTTTGTGGACCACGAAGCCCAAGAAATCGCCAGCTTTCACACAAAACGCACACTTCAAAGGGTTCATTTTCAGACCATGCTTTCTCATTCTTTCAAATGATTGTCGAAGGTGGTCTATATGGTTCTTCCTGGAAACAGATTTTACAATAATATCGTCAATATATACTTGCATTAAAGTGTTAATAAAATCATGGAAGATAGAGTTCATTGCTCGCTGATATGTTGCCCCAGCATTTTTTAGGCCAAAAGGCATTACCACCCATTCGTAAGTGCCTAAGGCCCCAGGGCATCGAAAAGCTGTTTTCGACACATCTTCTTCAGCAATGAAAATTTGATTGTATCCTGAGTAACCGTCGAGCATGCTCAGGTACTCGTGGCCAGCGGCAGAGTCAACAAGCATTTCCGCCACAGGCATAGGATACTCATCTTTGGGTGTTGCAGCATTCAGATCTCTGAAATCTATGCACACCCTCAACGTACCATTTTTCTTAATTACTGGCACAATGTTTGCAATCCATTTGACATACCTCGTAGTTCGTATGAATTTGCACTTCAGCAGTCTTTCGACTTCCGTTTTGATCTTCGACGGTATTTCTGGAGCGAAGCATCTTGGAGTCTGTTTGACAGGCTTTTTTCCAGGTTTGATTGGCAACTGAAGTTCTACCAATCCTATGTCGAGTCCAGGCATTTCGTCGTAATCCCAGGCAAAGCAGTCCTTGAACTCCTTCAGTAGTTGAATTACTTTAACCCTGAACTCTGGGTCTATTCTGGCGCTGATATAAGTGGGTCTTTTATCTAACCCTTCACCTAAATCGATTTCTTCTAAAGAATCCTGTGCTAACATTCTGATGTTGTTCGCCAGGGGGTCCTTTTCGAAACCCAAAGGCTCATCATCATACATGGCGTCGAGCCTCTATTCCTGCATTTCCTCTCTCATGATATCGGAGGTTCTGGGTCAAAATCTTTTCCAGGACCTACATCTGGTGGCTCCGGGTCATTGGCCTTGGTGGCCATATATTTTACTTCGGCTTCAAGAGCCGCTATCATTCTTGTTTCGGCTACATAGGCCGAAATTCGTTGTAACACTTGTGACTCAGTCATTATCACTGAATTCGCTTCCCCAACCAGTTGGCTGGATGTCAGTCAGCGCATTGAAATCTATGTGGGACAAATCTTCTTTATCCCATTGAAACCCATGATCAGGATGCAGGTACAAGGAACAAAAAGCATTTGGCGCTGGCTCCATGTCGAAATCAGGTGTTGGACATGGCCCAATGTGAGCCAAATTTTTGTCGAAGTCATCCCTCCCTAGGTGGTTAACTTCGCCTAAGTAGTAGCTATGATCTGCTTCTACATTCTCAACAATCCCATCAGGACGCCATAATATCAACCTTTGGTGCATCGATGATGGTACTGCTCCGACACCATGTATCCATTCTCGGCCTAATAATAGGTTGTAATTTGGTTTCGCCGATATGACCATGAACATGGTTGGTCGAAGGATGGATCCCACTTTGAGGTCTAGTTGAATCACACCCATGGTGGTCCCTATTCCACCTTCGTAGTTCGATAGGACCATATTATGAGGCTTAATGTCTTCATCATTCTTGCCTACTTTTCTTAGCATGAAGTGGGGGATTATGTTGATAGTCGCCCCACAGTCCACCAAGATCTTGTTTACAGTGGCCTCTTCGAGCTTTGCCCTTATGAATAAAGGCTTGAGGTGACTCTTCATCGCCTCAGTTGGTGGTTCGAAGAAACCATTTTGCTCTTCAGTGCAGCCATTACCCATGACAAATTAGCATACTGGCCTATGCTTGGCCATCTCTTGTTCGACTTCCCAATCGTTTGATTCGACTTCCACTTGGCGGTTGAATTCTCTTGGCAAGACCTAAACTATATTTACCATGATGTCTAATGTGTCGTCGGACTCAGAACCATCTCTGTCACCAGCTTCGTTTTGGTTAGGCCATACCAATCTATTGGTTACTGGTTCCCTCTCCAAAGGCTTTCTTTGCTTTCGCTGGGGGACATTTGAACTAGACTCTGGCTTTGGTTCTTTGACAGCCTCTTTCTCAGCCTTGCGCCGCCTTTGGTATCTTCACCACTGGGATCGAGACATTGGGTTCTTTCCCTTGTAATTACTTGATACTTGAGCAACTTTGGTGTCACCTGCATGAGGTTCTTTCTTGAGTATCAAAGATGAACCTCTTGGCACTTCAAAGGGGTGCCACCTTTTGTTCGTTGGGTCTCTTTCGACCCGATGTCTTTAGCCATGTATCGACTGGCACATTGGTTGGAGGCCTGAAAGTTAGTGGCCTCTTTTCTTGACTTGAACCCTTTTGATAGGTTCTTCTAGGATCGTGTCGAACATCAGAGCCTGCACTTTTCTGGGCATTTCTGCTCCATTTCTTGTTTGCTTCTCTCACACCTTCGATGTGTTCAGCAGCTTTCTTGTCAAAAATAGAGCTGCATCGAGGACACAGCATTACTTCTGATTTCTTCTTCTGGCATCCTTGCAAGAATTCTGCCAGATTTTCGTTCTCAAGGGGGAACGCTGTCCTGTTTGCTTGCTCTTGCCTGATGGCTTCCTCTGAGACTTTTGATTCAGAAATTTCGACCATGTTGACATTCATGTTGTCTTTAGTAGCAAGAGTCATTTGCTTCATTTGAGCCTCCAGGTCTTTCGTATGGCCTTGCACCGCAGCCAAGTAGGAAGTGGGTTTAGTTCCAGATTTTGAAACTCCAACTTTTTCCAGTTTTGGGCCCTCAGCGGCCTTTTGGACTGCCTCGATTGTTTTTCTAGAAAGGTTCCCAGAAAAACTGCCAAATATTGGCATATTGATGTGATCTTTGGTGACTTCAACCATAGTTATCCCTGGCCTTTTCACCTGACTCCTGGAAGCTTCGATCATATTGACTTATGAAGGTTCAGCATAATGGGCCTCCTCCTGTAAAGGGTTCGAATCCACATTCATGGGGGCCTTATCAGCGAACTTCAACCTCCCTTCTTCGATAGCATTTTGCACGAGATCCCTGAAAAGAAAACATTGAGATGTTTTATGGCCCAGAAAGTTATGATGTTTACAATAGCCTATTTTCTTTCTTTGATCAAGAGGAGGCACTTTACCCCTAGGGGTATTATCATTTGGCAATCTTTTACAAGTAAATAAAAAATTTCATCACATTTCGTAATATCGAAACTGTAAGTCTTCTTAGGGAACCTATCATTGGCCTTTTCAGACCCAATGGGTTTTTTTCCACTTGAGGGGACTAGTAATTTGCAAGAGTATGGTGGCCCTTGTTTTAACTCAGCCAAATCGACCTCACTTTCTTCGACGGCTATAAGTTCGTTGAATGTTTCTAGATCTTCTTCATCCATTTCGACATATGCTATCTTTTCTCTTTTATGAGTTTTCGTCGCCCTGGCTTTTTCAGCTTTAAGGCGTTCCACCTGTCGAACCCTATCGGCCAATTGGGCCATGTCCCTCAGATACTGGGTGTCTAATTTCTTCCTAATGGAGTAATCTAGACCTCCTGCGGCTATTTCGACTAACTCGTGCTCTGGTACTTATGTAAAGCATCTTGCCTTGAGCAATCTAAACCTATTTAAGTATTCGTCTATAGGCTCAGTGAATCTCCTCTTTACACTGGCTAACTCTTTCAGGCTTATATTAGTTTGTCCCATGTAGAATTTCTCATGGAACAATCTCTCCAACTGAGTCCAATGGTGGATCGAATTGGGAGGGAGAGTTCTGAACCAGGTAAACGCATTCTTTGTTAGGGAACTTGGGAAATACTTAATCCTTAGGTTCTCATTGTTTGAGATTTCTCCTGCTTCGATTAAATACCTTGCCACATGTTCGACAGTGGATTCTGTCGTGTCCCCTGAAAACTTAGTGAACTTAGGGACTTTGCATCTAGGAGGCAAGTCCGTTTGTAACACATATTCCGACAGCGGGGATGTGAAGTTGGGCCTACGGAAGCCCGTATTCATCCCGTTTTGCATCATGATTCTTTCAATCATGGCTGTCAAGTTATTCTCCAAACCAACATTCTGGTATTGGATCTGCTGAACTACTTCGTCAGCGTTTTGGTTTCTATTAACGATCCTTATTTCTGGGGCTACGACTCTCGGCTCTTCAACCCCGGGTTGTTCCAGTTGTACCCTAAGGTTCTCTTTGACAGGCTGCTGGACTTGGTTAATAGTGGTTTCTTCCTCTAGAATGCCTTGGTTTCCCCTTACCTGTGCCCTTTGGGACTGTCGAATTTGTTGGGGTACCCCAAAAAAATTAGCCAGGCGCGACATTTGCGCTGTCATTTGCTGATTCGACTGGGTGGTATTCTGTATTAGAGGATTTAGCATTGTACTTAAAGTTTTTTCCAACATTTGAACCATGTCGTGGTTGCTTTCGTCCATTTGCTGCCTCAAGACTGCTGTCGAGGCATTCGTAAGGCCGGGCATTACGTGGGACGTTCCTCCTAAGAGTTGGTTCCTACCCCTGTTCGCCATACCAACTCCAGAGCCTTAGAGTGGCGAAGAGGCGCTCACTAAAGGATCCGAAAAGGTGGACGTAGTGTTCGTCAGGCTAGCCAATTCAGAAGTTAGCATGCCATAGGGTGGTTCTCAATTTAACCCGACAGTCGAAAAACCTGGGGGAACATATGGTCTTGTTCCTTGGTTTCCCCTAGGTGGGGGAGTTCCCAAGGGCATTCTGGGGCCTGTAAATGGAGGTAATGGCACCGTTTATGTGATCGTTACTACTGGTGTCGAACCAGCGGTTTCCACTTCACTTACGGTTGGGATAACCGTTGCTCCCATGTTTGTTTGTGGGATTTCTCCATTGTTTAGCGGATTCACCATTTCACTAACTCTTCTCCTAGTATTGGTTTCGTTGGTGTATATTCTACCACTTCTTAATAACATGCAATACTCTCGAAAAAGAAGGATAGTTTATATAAGACGATTAAATGTGAAAGAATCAACACAAGGTCCCACCGGGTGTGCCAATTTATTTACCGTGAAAAATGGTAAACAACCGTTGATCTTCTAAAAGGTTACTTATTTGGTTACTCGCAGGATCGATCAGATTGATCCTAAGACATGGTTGATCTTTGGAGTTTAAAGGCTTTGAAATAAAGAGTTTCGATTAATCCTAATGGTGATTAATGCAAGTAAAGTAAAGATACTTTAAATAAATTGCATGGAGAAAAGCTTGAATAAGTAAATGAAAGCATTAAAGTTATTAAGTAAATGACTTCGACTGAAGTAAATGAGTGAAAGTGATAAGTTGCTTGAAAATAAAAGACTTTGATTAAGGTAAATGGTGTTTCACACATACATTATCAATGATTCTTTCTCTCACGCTGGGTACTTGAATCTAAATGAGTGACTTGTATACAATGATGAACACCCTCATAACTTTGTAATCACTTAGTATTTATACTAAAAAAACCTAAGTAACTGCTGGGCAGTCACGCCGCTTCATGATGACGCCACATATCATGTTCTCAACCTTCGGCGCCTACGTGCACGACACATTGCGCTTGGTAACTGCTGGGAACCGTTTTCCCTCCAACAATTCAGAATTCAAACTGTTCGATCTTGGGCATCAGGGACCTTGGTCGAGAGGTTTCTCCTTCGACGTCGAAGACAACAAGATTCCAACTTAAAGGAATTTCTCTAAGTATCTTGTCATTCCTTGATGAGCCTTCGACGTGATCAGCTGGTCGAAGCCTTCTTGTGTCGGAAACTCTTCTGACTCAATTAATGATCTATATAATAATAGAATGTGGGTGTCGAATTTAGGAGCCAACAGCCCGGAGATTAAGAAAGCAGTTGGATATCAGAAAATCCGTGTCTTTGCTGATTTGGTTGATAGCTGCAGGATTTATGAGGAGGACAATAATGCTCATTACAAGATTATCAGTGAGAAGAGGGGTAAGCACCAACAAAATCATGGTAAGCCTTATGATGCCCCAACTGGTAAGGGTAAATAGAGAGTTGCTCGTGGTCATAGGACTAGTGGGGGAGATGCTCCTACTGGTGTGATTTGCTTTAAGTGTGGGAAACCTGGACACAAGAATAATGTGTGCACTACTGAAGTGAAGAGGTGTTTTCGTTTTGGCAAGAACGAACATGTTGTATCTGAGTGTGAGCACAAAAGTGTGGTTTATTTCAACTGTAAAGAAGAAGGGCACATTGGTAGCTAGTGTCCGAAACCAAAAAGGGCTCAGTCAAGTGGAAAAGTGTTTGCTTTGGTTGAGGATCAGACAGCTGCTGAGGACGGACTTATTAGAGGTACATGTTTCATTAATAGTACTCCTTTAATTACTATTATTGATACTGGTGCTACGCATTGTTTTATTGCTGCTGATTGTGTTGAAAGATTGGGTCTTATGTTGTCTTCTTTGGATGGAGAAATGGTCGTCGATACTCCAGCCAAGGGGTCGGTAACTACTTCTTTTGTGTGTGCTAAGTGTACCTTGTCGATCTTCGACAAAGACTTTGTTGTTGATTTGGTTTGTTTACCGTTAAGAGGTTTGGATGTAATTTTGGGTGTGAACTGGTTAGATCATAACTGTGTTCATATTAACTGTTATGACAAGTCGGTGAAGTTTTCTACTCCTGAGGAAGAAGAAGATGGTCTGTTGTCTGCTAGACAGTTGAGGAAGTTGATGCAAGAGAAAGTACATATGTTCTCTTTGATGGCGTCGCTATCTGTAGAGACTCAAGCTATAATTGAGGAATTGCAGGTGGTGTGTGAATTTCCTGAAGATTTCCCTGATGAGATTCCTGATGTACCGCCAGAGAGGGAAGTTGAATTTGTAATTGATCTTGTACCTGGTACCAGACCTGTGTCTATGGCACCATACAGGATGTCTGCATCTGAATTGTCAGAGTTAAAGAAGCAATTGGAAGAGTTACTTGAGAAGAGGTTTGTAAGACCATGTGTATCACCGTGGGGTGCTCCAGTGTTGTTAGTGAAGAAGAAAGATGAAGTATGAGGCTTTGTGTTGATTATAAACAGTTGAATAAGTTGACGATTAAGAACAAGTATCTGCTTCCAAGAATAGATGACTTGATTGACCAATTGGTGCATGCCCGTGTGTTTAGTAAGATTGATTTGAGGTCGGGTTACCATCATATTAAAGTGAAGGATAAAGATATTCAGAAGACGGCTTTCAGAACACGTTATGGACATTACGGGTATTCGGTGACGCCTTTCGGTGTTACTAATGCACCGAGAGTATTCATGGAATATATGAATCGTATCTTTCATACTTATTTGGATCGGTTTGTGGTGGTGTTCATTGATGATATTTTGATTTACTCTAAGTCAGAAGAAGAGCATACTGAACACTTAAGAGTAGTATTGCAAATTTTGAAAGAGAAGAAGTTGTATGCAAAGCTGTCCAAGTGTGAATTCTGGCTGAAAGAGGTTAGTTTTCTTGGTCATGTGATCTCAGGTAGTGGCATTGCTGTAGATCCATGGAAGGTTAATGCTGTGTTGCAATGGGAAGCTCTAAAGTTAGCTACTGAGATTAGAAGTTTCTTGGGATTAGCTGGTTATTATAGAAGGTTTATCAAAGGGTTTTCTAAGTTGTCACTCCCGTTGACTAAGTTGACTTGTAAAGGTAAAGAGTTTGTGTGGGATGTTCAGTGCGAAGAAAGTTTTACAGAATTGAAGAAGAGGTTGATGTCGGCTCCGATTTTGACGTTGCCTAATCTAGGAGAGCCTTTTGTGGTGTATTGTGATGCTTCTAAGATGGGTTTAGGAGGTGTGCTTATGCAGAATGGTAAGGTAGTTGCTTATGCGTCGAGGCAGTTAAGGACTCATGAGAAGAACTATCCTACGCATGATTTAGAGCTTGCTGCAGTTGTTTTTGTACTGAAGATTTAGAGGCATTACCTTTATGGTTCTAGATTTGAAGTGTTTAGTGACCATAAGAGCTTAAAGTATTTTTTTGATCAGAAGGATTTGAATATGAGACAAGAAGATGGTTGGAATTGCTAAAGGATTATGATTTCGGCTTGAATTACCATCCAGGAAAAGCAAATGCGGTAGATGATGCATTGAGTCGAAAGACTTTACATATGTCAGCAATGATGATTAAAGAGTTGGAATTGATTGAGCAGTTCAGAGATATGAGCTTAGTTTGCGAGGTTACTCCGCAGAATGTTATGTTGGGTATGTTGAAGATTAATAATGAATTTTTAGACAGTATCAGAGGAGCTCAAAAGTTGGATGTGAAACTAGTAGATTTGATGGTTGGGATTGATCAGTCTGAGAATAATGCTTTTAAGCTAGATGCACAAGGTGTGTTGAGATTTCATTATCGTATTTGTATTCCTGATGATGTTGAGATGAAGAAAGTGATACTTGAAGAGACTCATAGAAGTAAGTTGAGTATTCATCCAGGAGCTACAAAGATGTATCAAGATTTGAAAGGTTTGTTTTGGTGGCCTGGGATGAAGAGTGACGTGGCTCGGTTTGTGTATGCATGTTTGACTTGTCAGAAGTCGAAAGTTGAACATCAGAAACCTGCAGGATTGATGCAACCGTTGGAAGTTCCAGAATGGAAATGGGATAGCATTTCAATTGACTTTGTGACAGGGTTTCCTAATACTTTAAGAGGACACGATTAGATTTGGGTGATTGTTGATAGGCTTACGAAGTCAGCTCATTTTATTCCTATTAACATCAGTTTTCCAGTCCCGAAGTTGGCTGAGATTTATACTAGTGTGATTGTGAAGCTGCATGGTGTTCCTTTGTGCATTGTGTCAGATAGAGATCCAAGATTTACTTCTGATTTTTGGAAGAGTTTGCAAGAAACGTTGGGTTCTAAGTTAAGGTTAAGTTCAACGTATCATCCTCAGACAGATGGTCAGACTGAACAGACGATTCAATCGTTGGAAGACTTGTTGAGGGAATGTGTTCTTGAGCAGGGAGGTTCTGGGATACTTATCTTCCGTTTATAGAGTTCACGTATAATAACTGTTACCATTCTAGTATTGGGATGGCACCTTTTGAGGCGTTGTATGGTCGAAGATGTAGAACTCCGTTATGTTGGCATGAATCTGGTGAAAGTGTAGTACTTGGACCTGAACTTGTTCGTGAGACTACTTAGAAGGTGAATTTGATTCGAGAAAAGATGAAAGCTTCACAAAGTATACAAAAGAGTTATCATGACAAGCGAAGGAAAGATTTATAATTTCAAGCTGGTGATCATGTGTTTTTGAGAGTTACACCAGTGACTGGTGTTGGGCGAGCGTTGAAGTCTAAGAAGCCCACTTCTCATTTTATTGGACCGTATCAAATTTCAGAGAAAGTGGGAAATGTTGCTTATAGAGTGGCTTTACCACCTAATCTTTCGAATTTGCATGATGTATTTCATGTGTCGCAACTTCGGAAGTATATTTCAGATCCATCTCATGTGATTCATATGGACGACGTGCAAGTACGGGATAATCTTACAGTGGAGACGATGCCTGTACGGATCGCGGATTGTGAAATGAAGACTCTGAGGGGCAAATAGATTGCCTTGGTTAAAGTGGTTTGGCTAGGAGCTGCTGGTGAAAGCATGACTTGGGAGTTGGAGAGCAAGATGCGAGACTCCTATCCTGAATTGTTTGCTTGAGGTAAATTTTTGAGGACGAAATTATTCTAAGTGGGGGAGAGTTGTAACGCCCGTAATTTAATTAATTATTTAATTAAATTATTTTTGGAATATTTATGAAGATGTGTTATAATTAATTGGATTTATTTTATTAAGTGGAGAAATAATATTAGAGATATAATATTATGTGGTGAAATAATATTAAAAGTGTAATATTATTTAATGTGGACTTATTTTGAGAGAGTAGAAGTAATAAGGGGGTGTGTTGGTTTTAAGCCCAATAAGTAATAATAGAATAATAGGGTTATTTTATTATTTGTTAGAAGGAATAGAAAGAAAGAAGCAGTAGAAGAATAAGGATTTGGAAGAGAACATGCAAGCTGCTAAAGAAGTGGAAAACGGCAAGAACGTGAATCCAACCAGAATTTGTAGAGCGACCTTCAATCCAAGGTAAAGGTGGGGTTCTAACTCTATAATTGGGTTTATGATGATTGGTATGTGGGGTTAGTGGTGAATTTTTTTTTGTTCCTTAATTAAGAATATATGATTGATATATGATGAGGATTGATGAATTTTGATGAATATTGATGCCTTGATACCGTTAAAATGCTGTAAGATTATAGAGTAATTATGGGTGATGAATTTTCATGAATATATTAATTTTTAGGGCTTTAAGCGTGAATCCCATAGTGAGATGCAGGGAAGAAACGTAGAATATTGCAGTAATGGAAAACGTTGAATATAACAATAATGAAAACACAGAATTATGCTAGAATGATGTCAGGCGCTACTGTATTAGAACTAATGAATTATTTTGGAGAATAGAATTTGTTAATGTTGTTCTTAGTTAGATTGATATTAGGTGAAGAATTAGAACAATAGGATGAATAGAAAATAACAGTTCTGAAATCAGACGTAAGTTGTTAGAAGTTGCATTGAATCATTAGGAAGTAACAGTTCTGATTTTAGAAGTTGCACTAGTCAGAATTTGCATTAGTCAGAAGATGGCGTTAGTCAGAAGCTGTGATGATCAGAAGTTGTATCTGGTCAGAAGATGGGATTATTTAGAAGATGGGATTAGTCAGAAGATGGGATTAGTCCAAAGATGGGATTAGTCAGAAGATGGGATTAGTTAGAAGATGTGATGATCAGAAGTTGTATCTGGTCAGAGGTTGGATGGTCAGGAACTATGATGATCGGAAGTTGCATCTGATCAGAGGTTGCATTAGTCAGAAGTTATAGTAGTTAGAAGATTGTGTCGCCCACAGGTTGCATAATTAGAAGTTGCGTATTTAGAAATGACGTTGGTTAGAGGTTGTGTGGTAAGAATTTGGATGGCCTTTGCCTTGTTTTGTGCAGAGCGATGAACGTTAGATGCTTAGAAGCTGTTGTTTGAGCTATAACAGTAGGAAAGTGACGACCTTGACTTTAGAGTTACAAAATGACAGTGTTGACTTACAGTGAGAATTAAAATACTGCTGAGTTATAAATGAGAAGTTATTAATAAATAAATGATATTTGATGATTTATAAGTAAATGACGTTTGATGAATTATTTTGATTATTTGAGATGTTAATTTGAGATTTCTTTGAGATGTTATTTTGAGATGTTTTTTGAGATGTTTTGAGATGATAATTTGAGATGTTTTGAGATGATTTGAGATGTTGTTAACTTGGGTGTTATCATTACATTCATGGTTGTGTCGCATACATTGCATTTTTGAGATGGAGCTTATGCTAGTTGAGATGACCTGGATTGTCAAATTTTGAGATGAAGGATATGTCTTGTTGATGCCTCTATTAATTAGCAAATTTTTGAGATGGGAGTTCTGCTCCAATGGTACCACATACATTTGCATAGTATTGAGTCACATTATATGATTTCATAAAGAAGTATATTTTAATGTTGATGAATGTATATTATTATTGAGATTGTTGTTGATTATGAGATGAGAAGTGGTGATGTTGTTGATCTAATTTAATATATTAATTATCATGCTCTTTATTATATTGTTAGATATCTCACCCCTTCTGTTTGAATGTTGCCCTTATGTCGGTAACGTGCAGTTAATCGAGAGTGAAAGTTGTATATCTTCGGTAGTTCGAGTCAGTGTCATTGCTCTGATATGTAACACTCGGGGGGATGAACGTTTGCTGTTTTTGATTGATGATTTTCAGTTGTTGAATTTTAATTTGATTATCATTAAATATGAGATGTTTCAAAGTTGTTGTTTTTGTTAGAGATGTATTTAAGAATTTCGTTGCATAGACGTTGATTTATTTGATTAAAGATGTTATGTTGATGGTTCATCCGATGTTTGAAAAAGTGTTATATATCCACGATGAATGCAATGAATTTTGTTAGAAGAATTTGTGACGTCCTAATTCATTTGTATGATTGAAATTTTATAACTCTGATTTATTTTGCATAATTTGTTTGGGGTAGAATTGGGGTTTTACATTAGGTCTAGGTAGTTTCTTTAAATACTCCTCAACAATTCTTGGGCCTGCAGCTGCACCCAAATATTCCTTGTTGTCCACGTCGAGGGTTGCACAAATATGTGCAGGAAAATCTCCATGAATCTTGGAACAAAATACAAGGTTTCCTAATTAGTGTCAATCAACCAATTATAGCAACCCGTGTACAACTGGAGATATTATTTGTTCCAGATTTAAATATCCTTGACTTGTAAAAAATCATGGAGATACACCAAAAGGAATCTCACATATAATTATTTTAAATCTGTCAAGAATAAACCAAAAAGCATAACCTGCTACACCAGACCATGATGTCATGACATTGTCGACGACATTTGGCTGAAACTAACATAACAACAAACCTGTTATGGCAAACCATGTTTTAGAAAAATTATGCCAATCCAAAAAACATGGGACTAACAATCTCCCCCTTTGGCAAATTTTGGCTAAAACACTCTTAGCACAAAAAAATCATGGAGAGAGGAATAAAACCATAAACAAAACAAATTGCATAAAAGTATACATATCAGAGTACGACAGCTACATATCAGACAAGTACAATACTCCCTAAGTCACACATAATAAGTTCTCCCCTTCAAGGAAAAAACCATATCACAAGAGAAATTATGAGCATCATAATTCTGAGCATACATAGACACAGGATGTTGGAACATCTTCTAATACATCGTCATCCTACACATATATCTACATCAGTAGCAGCAGCAGCAGAAGCACGCACACTAAGACAGTAGCATGGAACATCATGCTCCCCCTAAATAGTTGCAAGAAACAACCACAATTAACACACATAACACTTTACTCCCTCTTTTTAGACAAAATCTTGACAAAATGAATCAGAGTAAATGTATACATGGAAACACATTACACATAAGGAATACAAATTTCACAAAGACAATACACAAAATATGGAAGCACACAATGTTAAAACATGATAGTAATCTAGCACAAAGTTCTTAGCAGAAGAACAACGGGTCATAAGCCCTTACAGAGTGTTTATAAAAACAAACAAACAACACCTCAATAATTGGTGTTGCTGGTTGTTTCTCCCTTTTCACTACTTCCTTTAGTTGCAACATCATGTCCTGTTTCTTCCTATCAGCAACATTCTTTTCAATCTCCAAGGCACTGATGAGCTTTTCAAACCTATTTTTTTCTTGTAGTACACCTCTTGATGATTTCATACAACTCCTTGCGGGTATCCTTGAGTTCAAATATGGTTTCTTCTTTTGAGGTTGAGCCAAACTCATCCTTGCTAGATGCTTTATGTGATACGGTGGGAATGAACTGACTGTTTTTTGGAATGCTAGTTTGCGTTTTGCGTTTGTTTTCACAAAATGTCGCGGTAAGCAAGAGTCGCCACCGACTTTTGTTTTATCCAACAAGGAAATGAAAAAAGCACAGAAAAATTACTTTTTCGAGATATTTCTCGGGTTCGGGGGGTAAATTATAGAAAGGGAAGGTGTTAGCACCCTTTCTATTTGTGGTTATCCACAGGCTCTTAGGTACTTGCTCATATTGTTTTCAAAATTGTTTTCTTTGTGCTTGTGGGTTTGAAAAAGTTTTTGTTTTGAAACTTCGATTTAACTCTTGCTTCTGTCCTCAAGAGCGTATGAAGTGTTTTTCAAAACTTTGTTCGAAAAGTGTAAATGTGAAAAGTTTTTGTTTTTTGAAAGAGAAAGTATCTAAGAACCATCTACCTACTCGAAAAAGGAATTGTTCTATGCTATCTTCCTTTAGACAATGCTATCCCACTATTGATGAGTAGTTAGCATCGTCGTTGGAGTTTGAGGGTCAATTCGAATTTAGGGACTTACGGTCACTAAAGCAATGCTAGGACGCCTTAGCGGTAACCATAATGTCTTAGATCATTTGTTTTGAGGCAACAATATCCGAGGCCAACCATTTCGAGGCGACTATGATCTTTTAGACAAGAGGACGACCTCTAAAATGACCTATACTCAATGACCGTGTACAAAGGCAACCAAGTGGGGTGTACCCTAAGAGTGAGCATGTGCGAGTGTGTCGTTTTCAGTTAATTTTATCTTTGTACATGTTAATGGTGATCTGATGGGCTTTTACTATATAGTCTAAATTATAACTGCAAGTGCACAACCTATCGAAGTAATATATAAGATTATTGAACCACAAAGACCAATTTTCAATCTATCGACTCTATTGTTAAGGTGTTTATCTAAGGCAGATCAGTAAGGGATTGAGTTCAGTACAGGGAAATAAAAGCGAACAAAATTAAAGAGATAAAACAAACGGGATCGAATATAAATCACGAGATCAGACAGTGTCCTAGCATGCATGTATAGTATTTACTTTTGGGCAATATTTTCCATTTATAGCAAAGAACTGTTTAACAGGAACTTGTAGCTTTCGCATACTAAGAACCGAGTTTACTCTTTAAATTAAATTCCTTTATTGTCAGTTATAAAGGGTGCCTAACGCGTTAAAGAAGTAAACCTATTTTTAAGAAACAAGTTATTTTGACTTAGTGAAAAAGTGTTTTAATTTGAAAAACTTAACTTAAAGAGATCCTTGGCTTTTGACCAAGAATCAGATTTTAATCCCACAAACGCGTCCGCAAATAGTTTTAAAATCGTTTTCTAAAATTATATCAAGTAATCCTACTTAACCAAACGAACTGCTTTCGCTCTTTTCGTTTGGTCAATAACTAATCTGGCTTAATCTCAAGTATGGACGGCTTTCGATCTTACCCATAAACTTTTAAACACATTTAAACCAGTATTAAAACCTAAAACATCCCAAAGGTATTTCTATTAGCATGGCATGCAGAACATAGTTATGATTCGATCCTTACATTCTAACCTTAATAAATTTAGCTAGACATGGTAAGCATTTAAAGTCTATAAAACATGTAGACTATGATAAGAGCGTTTAAAGTCTATAAAACGTGTAGACTATGGTAAGAGCGTTTAGAGTATATAAAACGTGTAGACTATGGTAAGAGCATTTAGAGTCTATAAAACATGTAAACTATGGTAAGAGAATTTAGAGTCTGTAAAACGTGTAGACTATGGTAAGAGCATTTAGAGTCTATAAAACGTGTAGACTATGGTAAGAGCATTTAGAGTCTATAAAACATGTAGACTATGGTAAGAGCATAAAATAAATGAAAGCAATTAAATTAGAACCTTGCTCCAATCGGAGGCTTGAATCTGATACAAGTCGTGGAAATGTAAAAGATAGTATGATAAACTTCAACCAAAGTGCTCCAAACTTGAATACAAACTCGCACACTCAAGTGTAATAACTTCCCGATGTGAGAAGATTATCACTTTACAAAGTAGTAAAATATGCCTAAGTAGTGACTTGACTGGATCTAAGTTTGGATCTAAGTTTGGATGAAAACGAAAATGAAATGAACTTGATATTTATAGAAGATCCTGAAACTCTGTAAAGACGAGCATGCCCCACAACTCCTTCTGAGCGGGAAATGGTTTGTAAAGGCCGCAGGCACGGCCACCCTCCCCGCGGGCGCGGTGAGTGAAAATGGAGAGATCGTGGGAACATGGCAGTTGGCCCCAGGGTGAAAGTGCACAATGTCAGCGCGTTCCCTGTAGCCGGCGCGGAGCTGGACGCCATGTGTGTATTTTCGTTGAAAAACCTTATTTTTTTGGCGTTTTCGCTCGTTTCTTCACTGAAGGCTCTGAAAGGACATGTGACCTGAAAACAAAGGAAACAAGGGCATAATACTAGAAAAACAATAATAAAACTAAGGAAAACATGTGATATTCGAGTCAGAAACATAGTGCGATTCGGTGTTATCAAATTCTCCCACACTTAAACCTTTGCTTGTCCTCAAGCAAAACTCTCAGAAGTAGTCAAAGGGATACAAGTGTTTTTTCTAGTTATCGAGCTAAAGCAGTAAGGTTCAAGTGAGAGTGTGTTTGACAGGTACCAACTATTTGAACTAAGAACATCGAAGTGACACTTTACCGCAGAATGCGGACATAAACCTTATTCCTACACAAGTCAACTCCTATTACTCCCACTATGCTAAGACTTTTCTTCTAGATAAGGTCCTTTTCATTCAGGTGTAATCACATTAAGCCCGTCATCTGTACATACTCATAGTGTAGTGACCGGTTAGTGATTCTGATCTTTGCAATGGGATTCTGGTACAAGAATTGGTGTAATCCCGTTATTACCCAATTATAGTTGTGGGGGATCAGATCGTAATCTGCCCTACCGAGTTCAGCACCAGATACCTCTGAACCAACCATAATGGGTGTCATACGGTGGGAGAACTGACTATGGTTTTGCATTTGTATTCGCACTTGTTCGGTTGAGCAAGAGTCGCCATCGACTTTTTATTTTATCCTAAAGGAAAGGTTAAAAAAGCACAGCAAAAACCTTTTGAGATATTTCGTGGGTTCGGGGGGTAGATTATGAAAAGGGAAGGTATTAGCACCCTTTTCATCCATGGTTATCCATGGGCTCTTAGTTACTTGGTTTTTAGATCACTTGCCTTGATTTTCGATTGCTTGAAAATGGTGTGTGTGTGTGTGTGTGTTTTTGAAAATGTTTTGGAAGAAGATGCCTTGTCTTAGGCTACCCTTGTAACAATTCTTTACTCGAATGTTTTACAAAGGTGTGTATCTTTTCGAAAAGATGTTTCAAAATGTTTTGAGAGTTTGTTTTAAAAGTGTTTGTAGAGTGTGGTTTTTGAAAAGAAGGCAAGTGTTTTTGCAAGTTGATCTCAAGTAACTAAGAGTTTCGTCTACCCCTATTGTACTCAAAGGTTTTCTCTATGTTTTCAACCCTTTTTTAACAATTTTGTTCCGCCATTGAATTTGGTGGACAATCTTGCGTTTAGGATGTTTAACGGGACGGGCGCGGGTCATCGTATGGACCATGAATGCAATGGTGCCAAGTGTCTTTGGCAATTTGCTTTGAAGGGACTATGATCATTCTATTTAGGCAACTTTCGAAAGCGTCATCGAGGGACTTATGATCATTTGAATTCGTTTTGCCAAAGAAACTCGACGTGCAAGCATGGCCCATTTTGGAAGGCAACATGTGGGATTACCCTAGGGGGTGCAAGTGTGATTATGTATTGATTTCATGTATTTGTCTTGTATTAGGTTATCTAGCATTTGATTTTATGTACATGAAAACTCTAGGTCTAACCATGGCATAATTTGAAAGCGGTAAATTGCAAGAATTTAAAGTCTACGCTATTACAAATAGTATCCGGGAGTGGGGGTACAAATTTACAAATGGGGATGAGACTTTAGGAATGTAATGTCCAATAGATTACAACCAAATCGAATCGATCAAATGTAAATGTAACGTATATACAAAATAAGCAAATGTATAATGTATTGAATGTAAGTATATTGTGTAAGTGTACGTGTATATGTATGAGAATTATTTACAAGTTAGGATGTGAATTTAATGTGTTATTAAGCATTGTTTAACCTAATGGTGAGAATTAAAATATTTGTTTAATTAATTTTTTGTATTTTCTTGTATATTGTTAATATGAACAAAAAGAATGTTTTAATTAAAAGTTTCTTAATTAAATTATGTATATTAAAAAAATGTATTTTTAAGTATTTTATGTATTAAAGTATTAATGTACAAAGAATGGTATTTTACTTAAAAAAGGTTTTACATTTTAATTACCTTGTATTTTTGTATTAATGTACAAATTATTTTAATTAAAATAAATTGTATTTATCTTAAAGAGAATTTACATATAAATCAAAATAATTTTAAATAAAAAAGAGTGTTTTAAACTAATTCCAAATTTTTAGTATTTTATGCAAAGTATTATTTTCATGTCTTAATGTTTATTTACAAACAAAAATTAATTTGATTAGAAAGGAAAGAAAAAAGAAATGGTTAAGTTATATAAAAAGATTTTAAATGATAAAAATAAAGAAAAAGGAAGCCAATGGGTACTAAATGAATGGGCCAAAGGTTTGCTGGCCCAAACAGAATGTCCAGCGTGGGGGGGGGGGGGTGCATTTGTTAATTTGGAACGCTTGGGCTCAGTGTTTGAAACGGGAAAGGCCCAGATGCAAACAATTGTTTTTAGGGTTAACATATTTTGTTTTCAGAGGAGGATTTAGGGTTTATACGTTTGGGAGCGGCGCCGCTTGTGGTTACTTCGTCTTCTCCGTCTTCTCTTTGCCATGGCTGTCTGAACGTCATCCCCTTCGCCTAAGCCATCAGCGCCTGCTTTACCTTCCTTCCTTCCTTGGTTCAGTGAAGCCAAATGAGAGGTAATCGTCTTGTCTTTTTTAAACGCGTTTAGGGTTTGGTTCCTTTTTACATGTTTATGATTTACTGCTTCTTTTTGATTAAGGTGTTTTGATTTTGTTGGCTTAACGAGGTTGAAAAGGGAAGAGAAGAGAGAACTACCTTGATTGAAGAGGGGAAGGAATGGTGGAGGTGTTTAGGAGGCTCGACGGTGAAGGGGTATGCGCGATGAAGCTAGCTTTGCCTTTTGGTAACCCTGGTACTCTTTATCTTGCTTTTGGTTTGATGATGATATTGAACTGAAAACCCTTTTTTCTTCTTCTTCTTGTCGCCCTGTTTATATGCTTCTGTACGCTTTTGTTGTCTCTCTTCCTCGTCTCTGAGTTGCCTTTCAGAATACTTGTTGTATGCTGAGATTGATGCCTGTGATGTTGATTTTCTGAGGCTTTTGTGTTACCTATTCTTCACTTCTTTTTCTCTCGCTTCTGCTGCCTTTTTGTGTATATTGGCCTATGATGAGGGTTTCTCTGAGGCTTTGTGTGGGCTTTGATTGGCTTGACAGGTTGATGCTTCTACTGGTTTTTTGGTTTTATGTTGGTTTGAGGACTGGGACTTGCAAGGTTTACAGGTAGTGGCCTTGTGTTTCGGTTAATGTAGGTTTTGGCTTTTGGTTCTTATGCTTGTAAACGAACAGGTTCAAAGTTTTGAGCTTGTTTTGTATATTTTTTGTGTGTATTGGTTTGCCTCTTCCTTTTTTTCTTTGCAGATGAATAATTAAAATGGAGCACTGGAGCAAGGGATAGCAGATGAAGAATTTGAAGATTAGAAAAATGTTTAGGATAGTTTTCTTTTTTTATTAAAATTAAAATAAATGTAAAATCATTGTTGTAAACAACAAAACAATTGTACAATTAATTTAAAAATCAATAAAAGTTTCTTTATCCAAATAATTCTTTTTCCTCCTTTTGTTTATTTATTATTTATAATTCTTTAATTAAAATAATTGAAAATAAATTCCAATCATTTAATCTTAGAATAATAAATAATTTAAATAAACAAAGCTTTAGCATTTGGTCAGTTAAACCCGACATTTCCAACATCCAAAGAAAAACAACAGTTAATCACAACCATTGATCAGACGCATTCCCCTTTTTTCTGATTTTTACCAAACACTGCAAATTCAAACTGAATGTATCCTTTTACTGGTTAAATCAAACAATGCGAATTCAACCCAAATCTCGGAATAACTTGCAAAGTATCGTAGAATTGAATCTTTCTGAGGAACCGCACACGAAAACCCTAATTCCTGATTAAATTCCAAAGAATGTTCGCCTGATCAAAGTTGAGCCAAAACCAATCAAAACCCTAAACCAACTGTTTGAAACATTCTAGAGCCCTGAAAATCAGTAAAACCCTAATTGCGAGAAAAAGTCTGTTTGACCGATTCTTGAGACAATCTAAATAATTAGGAAACGCCTGAAGCTGTGGTTTCTTGAGGAAAAATGCGAGGGAAAATTTTGGGGTACAACAGTTGCCCCTGTTCAATCTTCTTGAACCTGAAGAGTTAGATTGGCAAGTTTGCCTTTCGCAACTTGAAGGTAAAAGAAGACTGGACACTAAAGTACCCAGAAAATTTGCACTCGGCGATGTGATGGTAGAGGTGAATGGGCTTGAAGATGCCATTTGGTAATGGGCTTAAAGATGCCATCTGATGCGATAGAATCTTGTCGGGGGATGGGCTTAAAGATTCCATCTGGAAATGGGCTTAAAGATGCCATTTGGAAATGGGCTTAAAGATGCCATTTAGGAAATGTTGAACTGTATGTCAATGGTGAGTGGACGAATATCAGAAAGGCCTCCATGTTTCGGAACATCTCTGAATTGAGGGTCCGAGCAAGCAATAGATTGACATCCATGCCTGGAGAATCCGTGAACTATTTTTGGAGTTACGATTGAATAAGCAATAGAGCCACATCCGTTGTTGGGAAGAATCCATAAACTGTTTTCATAAGTCTTGAGAAGAATCTGAACGAGCGATAGGTTAACATCCGTTACCGGAGAACCCGTGAACTGTTTTCAGAAATCTTGAAGTTGAAGAGGAACCGGTGTAGGGTTTCCTGATGATGCGTCCGTGTAAAACTGCATCTGAGTGAATCCGGAATAAGTATCAGAATGTCGCCGTGTCTGGGTCACATCTGAACTATTTCTAGATGAATCTCGGAAGATGATCTTTGTCTGTCGACTGATCTTACCTGAAAAGGTAAAGGGTTAGTTGCATGCAATGTTATGATGCATGATGCAATGTATGTGACACCAATGTTTATGACATGAATGTGATGAATGCGCATGTAAGCTGATGAGCTATCTTGCTGAGGATAAATGAATCCTGGACGGCTGAAGATAAAAGAATCTTGACTGCTGCCGGGGAAAATAATTCCTTGGCTGTTGCTGTGGAGGGCAAGAATCTCTTGATTGTTGAAAAAAAATGAGAAGTCTTGGGACCACTGTTGGGGAAATCAGAAGCTTGGGTTGTATGCCAGACTACTGGGGACTCCCTGTTTTGAGGAGATCTATGTAGGATTTCCTGATGATGAGTCCGTGTAAAACTGCATCGGGTTTTTGAACACTTTTGACATTCGAATGCCCCAAGTGGTGAGGTAGATAATTTCCTGGCTTGTTACAGGTGTTGATCTGGAATTCTTCAGACGTGCCCTGGCTAGATACAGGAATCGAGTCTGGAAATAGTCGTCGACAGATATGCCCTGGCTGGATACAGGAATCGAATCTGGAAATAGTCATCAACAGATATGCCCTGGCTGGATACAGGAATCGAATCCTCAAACTCTTCAGACGTGCCCTGGCTAGATACAGGAATCAAGTCTGGAAATAGTCGTCAATAGATATGCCCTGGCTGGATACAGGAATCGAATCCTCAAACTCTTCAGACGTGCCCTGGCTAGATACAGGAATCGAGTCTGGAAATAGTCGTCAACAGATATACCCTGGCTGGATACAGGAATCGAATCCTCAAACTCTTCAGACGTGCCCTGGCTAGATACAGGAATCGAGTCTGGAAATAGTCGTCAACAAATATGCCCTGGCTGGATACAGGAATCGAATCCTCAAACTCTTCAGACGTGCCCTGGCTAGATACAGGAATCGAGTCTGGAAATGTGATAGTTGATTTGTTGAACACTTTTGACATTCGAATGCCCCAAGTGGTGATGAAGGAGTCTTGAATCAGATTACTCTGCATATTGAGAGATTTCTTGAAATCTTGACTGGACTGCCCCAGATTAACTGGATTTTGAAAGATCTGTTGGACCTTGACTGGACTGCCCCAGGTTAACTGGATTTTGAAAGATCTGTTGGACCTTGACTGGACTGCCCCAGGTTAATTGGATGGTGCTATGTCATGCCCCTTGTTGATAGGAGATTTTTAAAGGAAGTGTCGTCCTTTTGAAGTGATTTTGCTCACTGAGAGAGTTTTCGTTCCTCCGAACATTCGCTGTATGAATTTCTTCGCTGTCAAACAAAAAGCCAAATGCAGACAGTGATATTCAAGTAATGCAAAGTGTACGTTTGTCTCGAAGTTTTGAAAAATGCGTTTTTTAGCAGAAAACTTTTTATAAGACAGATCAACACAAGATTTAGAGCAAAGCCTTACAGGAGTCAGGATACCTTTTGTAACAGTATGCTTTCGAACTAACCCATGCTTCAATTAGGACTTTTGAGGGGTTGTAACGTGGCTTGGTTCACGGTTTAAGAAACAAAGGATAAAGGCTCAAAGTATATTTATGCCCACCCGCTCGTCGTGATGTTCTTCAACCTAAGCTCAGTTAATTGTGCGTCACACTCTGTTTTGAGTTTGGAACGACTTTTGGGCGATGGTTCACCAGTTGAATTTGGGGAGACAGCCATCATCTCCTTTTTCTTTTTCAACATTTTTCATGTTGTTGAGGATTTTGTAATGACCTCACTATTTTGATTTTGATTTGTTATCCCTAACTTTTGCCTGACCGTTCCCTTTTTTCGAGATTACAGTCAGCGGGATGCCCCAGCTTTCTTAAGCCTCCTTTATAGGTTTTGGCTTGGTGGGCTTTTCTCTTTTAAGAGATTGATTGTCTATGTGATAGGGAACCACCCTTGTCTTTTGATTCCAAAGGAATACTTTCTTTTTCGACGTCGTTCGTTGTGTTACGGACTGAGAGTTTGCGACTTCAATGCGCGTTTTCTTTTGAATTAACTGAGATACTACCCTGCCCCAGGTTTATATCAAAGGTTTTGATCGTTTAGAACAAAAAACTCCTACTTCTTTGGATCGAGGGGGTTGACTAGGGATTAACTTCCTTATAACTCCAGTGTTTGGGAATTGAAAGAAATGCCTGTACATCATCAGCAAGGTCTGTTCAAAAGCATACTGTATAAGATCATGGTATTGTTTCGTCATCCTCCCTCTAAAGGCTTGCAGCTTTTTATCAAGAGTCAGATGTCATAAACAAAAGCATAAGAGTAGTGAAACGAATGGATGAATTCAAGACAAACATATGAAATGCATTAATGAAAACAGAGTTTAACATCAACAGATAATTGTTTGACAGCAAAAGAAATTACAACTTTGAAAATTCAAAAAAGAAACAAAAGTATTTCAGCTTGAGCTTCGTCACTTCAGGTGGAGAACTCCTTAACGGAAGATTTTCATCTCGCCGTCTGGCATGAATTCCAGCACTCCAATGTCGATCAGATCTTGAATCTTGTTCTTCAAGGCCCAACAGTCGTTGGTGTCGTGTCCTGGGCTGTAGGAATGGTAAACACAAAATGCGTCGGGACGATAGTTAGGAGAGGAGGTATTGAGCTTCTGAGGGGGATCCTTTAAGGTAAGCAGGTTGACCTCCATCAGGCGCTTCAGTATGAAGAATGATGGTATTTCAGTCTCCGTGAACTATCTTCCCGATGTTTCTTGTTTACGCCGATTACCCCATTGACGCTGGCGAGGTTGTTGATGAGCTTGTGACCCTGAAGCAAGCGAAGGAGCTTTCCCTTTATCTTCTTGAGTGGCTGGAGGCTGAGTGGTGACTTGCTCTTCAACCTCAGATGTTTGCCCCAGTTGGTTGTTTGGAAGCAGTTGGCGGACAAGAACTCTGAGTTCCTCTTGTCTTTGAGATAGGTCTTGGATGAGAGCCGTCTGGCCCACCAACTGTCCCATCATTTGGGTCCTCAATGTTGTCAGATCAAACTGCATCTCTGCAAGCTGATCACTCCTGGCATTGTTGGAATTCTCCAAGCTCTTTGTGAGGAGAGCTTTCATTTCTTCTTGCCCCAGAGACAAGTTCAGGAACATCTCCTGCAGCTGAGCAGTCTGGTCTTGGATGTCTTTGACAGACCTTTCTAGATCCATCTCTTACTGAAATAAACAGCAGGAGAGTAAGGAAACCTGAAAAAGGAAAGATTGTTAAGATGCAATACATGATATGTGGATGCATGCTTTCAAGGATCTCTTGGGGTAAACACAAGAAAATGTTAGAGGTTGAACTTCGATCTTCGATTGGAGATTTTTGCACCGGTGGATGTCTTTCCACTAGAATCAAGCTCACCATGTCGAGTGGGTCATAGCCACTGATTCAAGTTGTTGTACTTGATCTTTGACTGGAGAACTTTGTACTGGTGGATGTCTTTCCACGAGAATCAAGCTCACCATGTCGAGTGGGTCATAGCCACTGATTCAAGTTGTTGCACTTGAACTTTGACTGGAGAACTTTGTATCGGCGGATGTCTTTCCACGAGAATCAAGCTCACCATGTCGAGTGGGTCATAGCCACTGATTCAAGTTGTTGTACTTGATCTTTGATTGGCATTTGTTAGAGGAGAAACCTCTTGCCCCTTGGTAGACGTCTGGTTCAACGTAACCCTGCATCAAAAGAACCTTCGAGATCCTTGAAATGGTTATTGAAAATGCTATGGTATGATGTTATGATGTTATGTACATGTATGCGAAAAGCAAGTGAGTGTATATACAGGCAAACATATTCACACAAAGCAAACAAGTCCTTAGGTTTAGGCTTGCATGGGGTTCAGGTACTACCCTCTTTCAGTTTCGTTGGTTAAAACCTGTCCTATCAAAATTAACCGGGTTCTAGAGGATCTCAAATCATTGGCTACCCTCGATCGGTCATAACTCCAACATCGCTATCTTTTCTTGCAGTCGGAACCATCGCGAGAGTTTAGCCTCAATGAGTGTAGAATACTGCTACTGTTCTAATGGCCAAGTTGGGTCAATTTAGGGTTCTAAGGTCGGTTGGTGCTTAATGACTCCTTGGAAGACCCATATTCTCCCTGTTTCAACACAAGGGATATCGGTACAGACTAAGGTGCCACACCAACGTAGCCACTGCTTCACCCATGTCGGTATACCCCGGACAGGTCCCTCGCAGATTATGCTACCTAAAAAGGTTTCCCCCAGATCCGGGTTAGGATCTATGAAACTCCGATGCAAAACTCACAAATGTAAAAGCAAACAAAGCAATCAATTGAAAACAAAGGTGATCTAAACCCTAAGGTAACCCCACTTTGAGTAGTACTCCCCAGCAGAGTCGCCAGTTCTGTGATACGGTGGGAGAACTGACTATGGTTTTGCGTTTGTATTCGCACTTGTTCGGTTGAGCAAGAGTCGCCACCGACTTTTTATTTTATCCTAAAGGAAAGGTTAAAAAAGCACAGCAAAAACCTTTTGAGATATTTCGTGGGTTCGGGGGGTAGATTATGAAAAGGGAAGGTATTAGCACCCTTTTCATCCATGGTTATCCATGGGCTCTTAGTTACTTGGTTTTTAGATCACTTGCCTTGATTTTCGATTGCTTGAAAATGGTGTGTGTGTGTGTGTTTTTGAAAATGTTTTAGAAGAAGATGCCTTGTCTTAGGCTACCCATGTAACAATTCTTTACTCGAATGTTTTACAAAGGTGTGTATCTTTTCGAAAAGATGTTTCAAAATGTTTTGAGAGTTTGTTTTAAAAGTGTTTGTGGAGTGTGGTTTTTGAAAAGAAGGCAAGTGTTTTTGCAAGTTGATCTCAAGTAACTAAGAGTTTCGTCTACCCCTATTGTACTCAAAGGTTTTCTCTATGTTTTCAACCCTTTTTTAACAATTTTGTTCCACCATTGAATTTGGTGGACAATCTTGCGTTTAGGATGTTTAACGGGACGGGCGCGGGTCATCGTATGGACCATGAATGCAATGGTGCCAAGTGTCTTTGGCAATTTGCTTTGAAGGGACTATGATCATTCTATTTAGGCAACTTTCGAAAGCGTCATCGAGGGACTTATGATCATTTGAATTCGTTTTGCCAAAGAAACTCGACGTGCAAGCATGGCCTATTTTGGAAGGCAACATGTGGGATTACCCTAGGGGGTGCAAGTGTGATTATGTATTGATTTCATGTATTTGTCTTGTATTAGGTTATCTAGCATTTGATTTTATGTACATGCAAACTCTAGGTCTAACCATGGCATAATTTGAAAGCGGTAAATTGCAAGAATTTAAAGTCTACGCTATTACAAATAGTATCCGGGAGTGGGGGTACAAATTTACAAATGGGGATGAGACTTTAGGAATGTAATGTCCAATAGATTACAACCAAATCGAATCGATCAAATGTAAATTTAACGTATATACAAAATAAGCAAATGTATAATGTATTGAATGTAAGTATATTGTGTAAGTGTACGTGTATATGTATGAGAATTATTTACAAGTTAGGATGTGAATTTAATGTGTTATTAAGCATTGTTTAACCTAATGGTGAGAATTAAAATATTTGTTTAATTAATTTTTTGTATTTTCTTGTATATTGTTAATATGAACAAAAAGAATGTTTTAATTAAAAGTTTCTTAATTAAATTATGTATATTAAAAAAATGTATTTTTAAGTATTTTATGTATTAAAGTATTAATGTACAAAGAATGGTATTTTACTTAAAAAAGGTTTTACATTTTAATTACCTTGTATTTTTGTATTAATGTACAAATTATTTTAATTAAAAGAAATTGTATTTATCTTAAAGAGAATTTACATATAAATCAAAATAAGTTTAAATAAAAAAGAGTGTTTTAAACTAATTCCAAATTTTTAGTATTTTATGCAAAGTATTATTTTCATGTCTTAATGTTTATTTACAAACAAAAATTAATTTGATTAGAAAGGAAAGAAAAAATAAATGGTTAAGTTATATAAAAAGATTTTAAATGATAAAAATAAAGAAAAAGGAAGCCAATGGGTACTAAATGAATGGGCCAAAGGTTTGCTGGCCCAAACAGAATGTCCAGCGTGGGGGGGTGCATTTGTTAATTTGGAACGCTTGGGCTCAGTGTTTGAAACGGGCAAGGCCCAGCTGCAAACAATTGTTTTTAGGGTTAACATATTTTGTTTTCAGAAGAGGATTTAGGGTTTATACGTTTGGGAGTGGCGCCGCTTGTGGTTACTTCGTCTTCTCCGTCTTCTCTTTGCCATGGCTGTCTGAACGTCATCCCCTTCGCCTAAGCCATCAGCGCCTGCTTTACCTTCCTTCCTTCCTTGGTTCAGTGAAGCCAAATAAGAGGTAATCGTCTTGTCTTTTTTAAACGCGTTTAGGGTTTGGTTCCTTTTTACATGTTTATGATTTACTGCTTCTTTTTTATTAAGGTGTTTTGATTTTGTTGGTTTAACGAGGTTGAAAAGGGAAGAGAAGAGATAACTACCTTGATTGAAGAGGGGAAGGAATGGTGGAGGCGTTTAGGAGGCTCGACGGTGAAGGGGTATGCACGATGAAGCTAGCTTTGCCTTTTGGTAACCCTGGTACTCTTTGTCTTGCTTTTGGTTTGATGATGATATTGAACTGAAAACCCTTTTTTCTTCTTCTTCTTGTCGCCCTGTTTATATGCTTCTGTACGCTTTTGTTGTCTCTCTTCCTCGTCTCTGAGTTGCCTTTCGGAATACTTGTTGTATGCTGAGATTGATGCATGTGATGTTGATTTTCTGAGGCTTTTGTGTTGCCTATTCTTCACTTCTTTTTCTCTCGCTTCTGCTGCCTTTTTGTGTATATTGGCCTATGATGAGGGTTTCTCTCGGGCTTTGTGTGGGATTTGATTGGCTTGACAGGTTGATGCTTCTACTGGTTTTTTGGTTTTATGTTGGTTTGAGGACTGGGATTTGCAAGGTTTACAGGTAGTGGCCTTGTGTTTCGGTTAATGTAGGTTTTGGCTTTTGGTTCTTATGCTTGTAAACGAACAGGTTCAAAGTTTTGAGCTTGTTTTGTATATTTTTTGTGTGTATTGGTTTGCCTCTTCCTTTTTTTCTTTGCAGATGAATAATTAAAATGGAGCACTGGAGCAAGGGATAGCAGATGAAGAATTTGAAGATTAGAAAAATGTTTAGGATAGTTTTCTTTTTTTATTAAAATTTAAATAAATGTAAAATCATTGTTGTAAACAACAAAACAATTGTACAATTAATTTAAAAATCAATAAAAGTTTCTTTATCCAAATAATTCTTTTTCCTCCTTTTGTTTATTTATTATTTATAATTCTTTAATTAAAATAATTGAAAATAAATTCCAATCATTTAATCTTAGAATAATAAATAATTTAAATAAACAAAGCTTTAGCATTTGATCAGTTAAACCCGGCATTTCCAACATCCAAAGCAAAACAACAGTTAATCACAACCATTGATCAGACGCATTCCCCTTTTTTCTGATTTTTACCAAACACTGCAAATTCAAACTGAATGTATCCTTTTACTGGTTAAATCAAACAATGCGAATTCAACCCAAATCTCGGAATAACTTGCAAAGTATCATAGAATTAAATCTTTCTGAGGAACCGCGCACGAAAACCCTAATTCCTGATTAAATGCCAAAGAACGTTCGCCTGATCAAAGTTGAGCCAAAACCAATCAAAACCCTAAACCAACTGTTTGAAACATTCTAGAGCTTTGAAAATCAGTAAAACCCTAATTGCGAGAAAAAGTTTGTTTGACCGATTCTTGAGCCAATCTGAAAAATCAGGAAACGCCTGAAGCTGTGATTTCTTGAGGAAAAATGCGAGAGCAAATTTTGGGGTACAACAATGGGTAATGCCTTTTATTATTATTTTTCACTTTTTATTTTTTGTGGATGTTCGCGACCAGTGGAATTAAATGATCGTGTGAGGATCACCCAATTCATGGTCGTAACCATACATTTTTGCTTATATATATATATATATATATATATATATATATATATATATATATATATATATATATATATATATATATATATATATATATATATATATATATATATATATATATATATATATATATATATATATATATATATATATATATATATATATATATATATATATATATATATATATATATATATATATATATATATATATATATATATATATATATATATATATATATATATATTTTCATCGATCCTACACGTAGCGCATGCTTAGGCCGAAGCCGACTACGAGAATAAACTACTTAGGACCCGTTTTGTAAAAGACGATGTTGATTTTTCAAAAAGGGTACCTAAGACTAATCATACTCTATCTTAAACCTAAAAACATTACTTATGGCTCAAAAAACTAAAAACATGTTGTATTCATTTTTAGCAAAAAAATTTCTCAAGGCTAGGAAGTGGTGGAGAACTTAAGGATACACTGCGCAAAATGACTCGTCAATCACATGTATTTTATTTAACGACTAAACTACTAAAAGGGAAATAACTAAAAGATACTGAAAAATAAAGTACTGAAAAGGGAAATAACGGAAAAAGAAATAACGGAAAGGAAATAAAAGCGATAAAATGCTCCTCCCACACTTGAATTGGACATTGTCCCCAATTTTCCAAAACAAGTCTAGGTAGGAGATACCTGGTAAAACTAGTGAGGTCCACTAGTACCCTCACCATCCTGAGGTGAACGTCTGGAACGGCAGCTACGACTACGGAGGCGGTGATCTCTATCGAGGCTAAACTGTGCCATGCACTCAGTGAGAGCAGAATTTGCAGTTTGTGTGGCCTCCATTAATTGGAATTGAGTAGCGAAGCTAGTCTGCTGACGGTGCTGCTGGTTCTGGAAAGCCAATTGACTTTCCATGATGGTAGTCAGAGAGCAGGCATTTTGAATTTGAGACGCCTGCATGAAAGCCATGTTGTCGACAACTTGTTGCTGGATCGTAGAAAGGAGGGCATCACGCCTCTCCTCTCTAGCCATATGCTATCTCCACATGTCCTCAGTGACATGGAAGCTCGGGACGGTACCTGTAGGAGGGTTAGAAGAAGATGGTGCAGTGTGTGATGGTGTAAATCGAGGAGGTGACTCTGTTTAAAAGTCATACTCGTCATCAGTGTTGTTCCCCTCCTCTAAAGGAACATTCGGAGGTAACAGACCAGTGAAAGCGGGAGCGCTTAAATCATAGGTCCAATTACGCTCCAATCTAACGTCAGTGCGACGGGTACAGGGGAGGACAACACTTGGCACAACAACATTACCAATCATAAGGTAATAGCCACCTTTCCTTCTCGCTTTGCAGAGGCGCATATCTTTCAAAAAATTTAGGCCTGCAGTACGACGGGGAAGTGGCTCTAAAGTAGCAAGCTCGGTGGCCAAGCCAAGGGCACGAGCGATAGTAGTAACTAGGCCACCAAAAGAAATCGGTGCCCCCTTTTTTCGGACATAGCTCATGTGAGCAATCATAAAGGGCACTGGGTTAATTTTGGTGTCGGTGAGGCATGCTTGCATAATAATTAACTCTTTAGCATTCACCTTGTTTGGGTTTTCCCGAGAAAAGATGGTGGATGCTAAAAGGTATCGGAAGATACGGATGGCCGGATTATGGACACTCGAGGCTAGCATGCCATCAAAAGAATTTGCTTCTTGGTTTGTAAGTTTTTGCCATAAAGCATAGCCAGTGGTTGTCCATTTCGTATCCAAGGGTGCTTCACAAATAGCACCTTCCCCAAAAGGCATCCCTAACAACTCAGCTAAACCGTTGGTGGAGTAACTATATTCACGGTTAAACATTCTAAATTGTACCCCACCTACGGTACTAGCAGTGTTAGGTGTGACATTATAAATAAGTGAACTTAAAAACTCATATGTCAACCTTGGGTAGGGAAGTTCTTTTGCAGAGAAAATATTATGCATGCCTATTTTATCTAATAAATGAAAAACACTATGATAAATACCTAAAGTGTAGAGACAGTCTTCGTCAATATACCTGGTTGAGTAAATTGCCGTAGACTGTAGCTTTTCGAGCAGCTTCCTTTGTGTGGATCCCGGTTTGCCGCTGAACATACCCATTGAAGTCCATTTTGATTGTTTTGAACGATTTGGAGAAAGAAAAATAGTATGGTGGAGGAAGAAAATAGTTATTTTTATAGATTTGGAAGGTTTGTAGTGAGAAAAGAAATATAATAGAGAATTAGTTGAAGTGGAGAAATTATGGAAGGTAAGGTATGAAAATGTGGGTAAAATGAGGAAGAAAATGGGGTTTAAATAGGAAAAAATGGAGTAAATGGTGAGTTTTCCGAAAAGTATCCGTTTATTACCGTTGGAGGTCCGCGGGCGCGGTCCCTCCGCGGGCGCGGCCTGTTGAATTTCTAGCTGGGCCAGATTTTGTTCTTTGGGCAATTGGGCTTCAAAAATGGTGGCTTGCTCTTGTCACTTGGGGTGTACCTAGCGTTTTAAGGTGAAAATATATATTTTTTTTTGTAAAATATATGTGTATATCATACACATACATTTTATTTTCTAATTTTTGCAAAATAAAATAAAACAAGTTAAGAGAAAATAAAATAAACACACAATATATATGTAAATGTAAGTGAGTACGAAGTGCAACTGAACTGAAAAACAGAAAAAGTAAGTCTGAGAAATAAAATAAAAATAGTATAATAATAATAATAGCAATGGTGGACGTCTCATGATCAGATATCAGCAAAGTCACGTCCTCACAGCTCAGCCACCTGGCGTCTGAGCTCAGTAATCTCGTGTGTCAAATCGTCGATCTCGCCAACATATATGGTACCATCTAGCTCTACCTGTAGGGTGAGATCAGCCACCTCCTGGCAAAGTGTAGCCATCTCAGCTCTCATGGCTGCCATCTGCGCTCTCTTGTCGGGCTCCTGTAAGGTCAAGTTATTATTATAAACAACGGTATGCTCAACCTTAGGTGCAGGCGTGTACTCTGGAGTAGGATTCTCTGTAACCAGATCCTCAGTGTTCGGGTCGTCTGACTCTGGCTCTGACTCTGGTGAATACTCTGGCTCTGGCAGGTCAGTGATGTCTATAACTGTCTCGCCCCAACCCTCTAAAGTGTAGTTCCAATTTGCCCGGTTGGAGACGCAGGTCATATGTGGATCAGGCAGGGTGAAATAGTAGACAGTATGATCATCAATAAGGAGCTTGTACTGATATGGATGAAAAGAAGCTCGGCACATAAGGCCATGGTCTAAGCTGAAGTCAATGTCGATACGTGTACTACCACAGTATGGTGTCAGGCGGAGTAACTGGCTATCCAAGCCCAGAGCAGATGCAATCATCGTCACATTCCCACCAGCGTGCACGTATCCCTCAGAGGATGATGCAGCCATATCTAGACTTTCTATCAAGAAAGCTCCACTCGCAATGGGACGCGACTGACTAGTGCAGTATAAAAATAGTATCTCCTATGCAGTCACTAAATGATCGCAATAGCTCCTCCCGAAGAAGGTATGACAAAGAATCATCTCAAAGTACCTAAAAATTGGGTTATAAATCCTCTTAGACAGTTGCTCAGATGGGTCAAGGCTGCCCCCGTCGGTAATAGCTCTCCAGAATCTGTCTATATCACTGCTCATGAAATACCCTAGAGGAAGCTCAGGGGTGGCAGTAAGTGCAGTCTCGAATCCAAGCAGATCTCCAAACTGTCTCAAAGTAAAAGCATACTCTACTTCGAACATGCGAAAACTAATCCGCCCACGGTCCTCTCTGGTGCCAACATAGGGCTCATACTCTAGTGAGCTGAGGAACTCCAAGGTGAGGTTCCTGTAGGTCACATGGATCTCGTCAGCATATGCATCCCAACTGACCTGATGGCACAGATAACAGATACAAGCTTCAATGCCTAGTGTATCCATGCAAGCAGAATCAAGGTATCTAGTCGAAAGCATCGGTCGAGCAGACAGTGTAGCAAATCGCTCCCTCTCAGCGTCGTCTCTGAAGATGACATTGAGTCCATCAACGAAATCCATATGAAAAAGGTGATATAAGAGCACTTGGTCCTGAAAAAGATAGACGAGTCCGTCCAAAATTGCAAATTTAATTACATAAAAGAAAAATTAAAATTTAAAAATTAAAAATAAAGAAAAAAGATCGTGGGTTGCCTCCCACGCAACGCTTTGTTTAACGTCGTTATCTTGACGATAAGATCTCACTTTTCACGTTGGGATTGGTGGGTCTATCAGAGTCTGACTAGAGTAGTCAATAGGCAGGTCACCTCCTCTATACAACTTCAGTCATTGTCCATTTACCACGAAAGGAGCGCTTGAGTTATTCTTGATTTCTACATCTCCTGATACTAACACTTTTGATACCTAGAATGGACCTATCCATCTTGAACGTAGCTTTCTAGGAAAAAGTCGTAATCTGGAATTAAACAGAAGAACAAGATCGCCTACATTGAATTCTTTCTTAGTAATTTTCTTGTCGTGCCATATCTTTGTTCTTTCTTTATAGATGATGGCATTCTCATAAGCATTTAGGCGGAGTTCTTCCAACTTATGTATGTCCAGAATTCGTTTCTCTCCAGCTCTTAGGTAGTCTAAATTCAAGGATTTTATAGCCCAATAGGCTTTATGTTCTAACTCGAAAGGTAAGTGGCAGGATTTTCCATAGACTAATTGATATGGGGTAGTTCCAATAGGGGTTTTGTAAGCTGTTCTATAGGTCCAAAGTGCATCTTTCAGCTTTCCAGACCAATCCTTTCTGGATATTGACACGGTTTTTTCTAGGATTTGCTTGATTTCCCTATTCGATACCTCCACTTGGCCACTGGTTTGAGGGTGATATGGTGTTGCTACTCTATGTTTGACTTCGTATTTGTTTAAAAGTTTATTGAATATCTTGGATATAAAGTGCGATCCTCCATCACTTATGACTAGATGGGGTGTTCCAAATCTAGGGAATATGATGTTCTTGAAAAATTTGATCACTACTCTTGTGTCGTTTGTGGGGGCCGCTATTGCTTCTATCCACTTGGACACATAGTCAACTGCCACAAGAATATATTTATTTCCCATTGATGATGGAAAAGGCCCCATGAAATCTATACCCCATACGTCAAAGAGTTCTACCTCTTGAATATTTCTTAATGGCATTTCGTCACGCCTTGAAATGTTCCCAGTGCGTTGACACCGGTCACACTTGGTGATGTAAGTGTGGACATCTCGCCATAAAGTTGGCCAGTAAAGGCCTGCTTGAAAGATTTTGGCACATGTCTTTGATGTGCTTGCGTGTCCACCATAAGGCGCGGCATGACAATGTTTGATGACGCTTTCCACTTCCTCCTCTGGAACACATTGTCTAAAGATGTTGTCTATTCCTCTTTTGAACAAGAGTGGTTCGTCCCAATAAAAGCTTTTGATGTCATTGAAGAACTTTTTCTTTTGTTGAAAACTTAAGTCTGGGGGTATGATGTCAGCAGCTAGATAGTTCACAATGTCTGCATACCAATGTACGTTTCTTATCATTGAGACTTTTTCCAGTTTAAATTATTTATAGGTTTCAGAGTCATCCTCGCTCATTGTGTTTATCCTAGCTATCAGTCCGTCGTAAGTGAAGTGATCGTCTATTGGTATTAGATCTGGTTTCAAATGTTCTAGCCTAGATAGATGATCGGCTACTAAATTCTCAGTGCCTCTCTTATCCTTAATGTCTAAGTCAAATTATTGGAGTAAGAGAATCCACCTGAGCAATCTCAGCTTAGCGTCTTTTTTATTTAACAGATATCGGATTGTTGCGTGATCAGTATAAACTACAATCTTAGCTCCTACTAAATAAGATCGGAACTTATCGATTGCGAATACTACAGCTGGCAATTCCTTCTCTGTAGTTGTGTAGTTATGTTGGGCGGTATCTAGGGTTCTACTGGCATAGTAAATGACATGTAATTTCTTGTCTTTTCTTTGCCCTAAGACAACCCCAACTGCATAGTCACTAGCATCACACGTGATTTCAAATGGTTGCTCCCAGACAGGGGGTTGAATGACAGGAGCTGAAATCAGCACTTGTTTTAGAATGTTGAAGGCTTCAAGACACTTCTCATTAAAGTCAAATTCAGCATCTTTCATAAGAAGGTTAGTTAAGGGTTTTGTTATTTTGGAGAAGTCTTTTATAAAGCGTCGGTAGAATCCAGCATGTCCTAGAAAACTTCGTACTTCCCTAACGGTTTTAGGTGGGTTGAGGTTCTCTATAACTTCTATTTTGGCTTTGTCAACTTCTATCCCTCTCTCGGAGATGATATGCCCTAAAATTATTCCTTCGTTGACCATAAAGTGACACTTCTGCCAATTCAACACAAGGTTCACTTCCACACATCTTTCTAAGATTTTCTCAATGTTCGAGAGACAATTTTTGAAATCGAATCCACATACAGAAAAATCATCCATGAATACTTCCATAATTCCGTCGAGATAGTCCGCGAAAATGGACATCATACAACGTTGGAAGGTGGCAGGTGCATTACAGAGTCCAAAGGGCATCCTCCTATAGGCAAACGTTCTATAAGGACAGGTGAATGTAGTTTTTTCTTGGTCCTCTGAGTGAATAGGGATTTGGAAAAATTTGGAATATCCATCTAGATGACAGAAATACGAATGCCTAGCTAGACGTTCGAGCATCTGATCTATAAATGGAAGTGGGAAATGATCTTTCCTAGTCGCCTTATTTAGCTTTCTGTAATCGATGCACATACGCCATCCTCCTTCTGTTTGTTTTTCTACTTTGTCTCCCTTATCATTTTCAACAACTGTGATGCCTCCTTTCTTCGGCACCACATGTACAGGACTTACCCACTCACTATCCGATATCTGATATATTATACTAGCTTCTAGTAACTTAAGAACTTCTTTCTTAACTACATCACTCATAATAGGATTTATTCTTCTCTGATGCTCTCTAGAGGGTTTCAAATTTTCTTCTAGCATGATCCGATGCATGCATACGGACGGGCTTATCCCTTTCAAGTCAGAGATTTTATATCCTAATGCTAAATGGTATCTTCGCAAGGTATCTAAGAGTTGATTTGTTTCGTTTTGGCCTAGAGTGGTGTTAATTATAACTGGGTGATTCATCTCTTCGTCCAAAAACTCATATATTAGATTCTTGGGTAGTTCTTTGAGTTCTAGAGATGGCTTTTTAAGACACGACATAGGATCGGGTGTAAGAGATAAACATTCAAAGAGGTTGTCATTGATGTAAGGTTCTTTATATCCATCATCCTCTAGAATGGGTGTTGGTGGTAGTTTAATTAAGGATTCATCTTGCTCAAGTTCATTTACGCATTCATCAATGATGTCGATTGCATAACATGCATCTCCTATCACAGGTGCCATAAGGAATTTAGAGAGGATAAATTCTATCTTTTCATATCCTACTTCGAAGGTAATTTTTCCTTTCTTAACGTCGATTATAGCTCCGACGGTTGACAAGAATGGTCTTCCTAAGAGAATCGGGATTTCGTCATCTTCTTTAATATCCATTACCATAAAATCGGTTGGGATATACAACTGACCTATTCTAACTGGTATATCCTCTAATATCCCTGTGGGGTACTTGACAGATCTATCAGCTAGTTGTAAAGACATTTTGGTTGGTTGTAGTTCTCCTAAGTTTAACCTCTTGCAGACTGCCAAAGGCATTAAGCTTACGCTTGCTCCTAGGTCTAAGAAAGCTTTGTCGATCATATGATTTCCTAGGATGCAAGGAATAGAAAAACTTCCAGGATCTTTGTCCTTTTTTGCAAGTTTATTTTCAGAGATGGAATGACATTCTAGGGGTTTAGGATCGTCGAGTCTGCGTTTGTTTGACATGATGTCTTTTAAGAATTTAGCATATGATGGTATTTGGGTAATCGCTTCGGTAAAGGGAATCTCTACATGGAGTTTCTCTATTACTTTGATGAATTTTTGGTATTGGCTTTCTATCTTGGTTTGTTTAAGTCTTTGTGGGTATGGTATTGGAGGTTTATAGGGTGGAGGTGGTGTATAAGTTTTATCTTTCGATTCTTCCTCCTGGTTCTGTTGGGTTCTTGGTTCCTCTGGTTTCTCTACTTGGTCCTCAGGTATGCTATCTTTTTTTGGTTTTTCGGGTACACACATCGTTGTAAGTTTCGGTCAATCGTAAGCGGTTCCACTTCTTAGAGTTATAGCATTCGCTTGTCCTTTAGGATTAGGTTGAGTTTGTCCATGGAATTGTCCTCCAGGTGTGGTTTGCGTGGCTTGTGTTTGAGCTACTTGCGAGATCTGAGTCTCGAGCATCTTATGATGGGTCATCATTTGGTCAAACTTAGTTGCTAGTTGTGTTACTAGTTCGTTTGTATGGGCGTTTTGGTTCATAAATTCTTTGTTTTGCTGAGTCTGGGTTGCGATAAAAGTATCTAGGGTTTCCCTAAGATTTGGTCTTGGTGGAACAACTTGCATAGGTTGGTTTGATTTTTGAGGTTGAAAACCTTGCGGTCTGGGTGTTCCAGGATGTTGGATTGGATTGTTGTTTTTATAGGAAAAATTTGGGTGATTCCTCCATCCAAGGTTATAGGTGTTCGAGAACGGGTTTCCTTGGGTGTAATTGACTTGTTCTGAGCTAGACTCATTCAACAGGTAACAATCTGAAGTTGGATGTCATTGGGTTCCACAGAGTTCGCATTCCGAGTGGAGTGCAGCTACTGTGGCAGGGTTTTGGGATATGTTATCTACTCTTAAGGCTAGGGCGTTCATTTTAGCTTGCATCATGTTCATGCTACTTATCTCATGCACCCCTCCTTGGGTCTCCTTCTTCTCCACTGTCACTCTTTTTGCCCCCCATTGGTAATGGTTTTGGGCCATATCTTCGATCAGGGCACAAGCTTCAGGGTAAGGTTTGTTCATCAGCGTACCATCTTCGGCAGCGTCGATAGACATTTTGGTATTATAATGGAGTCCATTATAGAAGGTGTGAATGATCAACCATTTCTCTAGGCCATGGTGTGGACAAGCTCTTAAAAGGTCTTTATATCTTTCCCAAGCTTCAAATAGAGATTCTCCCTGGTTTTGGGTGAATCTAGTGATCAGGTTTCTAAGAATAGCGATTTTGCTAGGGGGAAAATACCTGGGAAGGAACACTCTTCTAAGGTCCTCCCAAGTTGTTATCGAATTGGCAGGGAGGGAATCTAACCAATCGTGAGCTTTCCCTCTTAGAGAGAATGGAAACAATCTTAGGCGTATTGCATCAGATGTGGCACCATTTGCTTTGAGGGTGTTGGCTAATTGGTTAAATGCCTTCAAGTGTTGATTCGGGTTCTCGGTAGCTAGACCAGCGAATTGGTTTTGTTGAACTAATTGTAATAGCGAGGGTTTTAGTTCGAAGTTGTTAGTTGTTATAGCTGGATTTACTATACTAGAACTAGGTTCCTCGTTAGATGGTTGGGCAAATTCCTTAAGCGGTCCTTGATTACGGTCCTCGGCCATAGCATTCTTCAACTTTCGTATAAAGAGACGGGCTCGAGCGAAACGTTCAGGTTCTACTAAAGGATCTATTAGGTTACCGGTGCTACGATTTCTACGCATCTACCGGCTAAATAAGTAGCCTTAGTCTAAACGGGATAATAAAAAGGGTATGAAATTTGGCAAAGTTGGTCCCCGGCAACGGTGCCAAAAACTTGATGGGCTTTTACTGTATAGTCTAAATTATAACTGCAAGTGCACAGCCTATCGAAGTAATATATAAGATTATCGAACCACAAAGACCAATTGTCAATCTATCGACTCTATTATTAAGGTGTTTACCTAAGGAAGATCAGTAAGGGATTGAGTCCAGTACAGGGAAATAAAAGCGAATAAAATTGAAGAGATAAAACAAACGGGATCAAATGTAAATCACGAGATCAGACAGTGTCCTAGCATGCATGTATAGTATTTACTTTTGGGCAATATTTTCCATTTATAGCAAAGAACTGTTTAACAGGAACTTGTAGCTTTCGCATACTAAGAACCGAGTTTACTCTTTAAATTAAATTCCTTTATTGTCACTTATAAAGGGTGCCTAACGCGTTAAAGAAGTAAACCTATTTTTAAGAAATAAGTTATTTTGACTTAGTGAAAAAGTGTTTTAATTTGGAAAACTTAACTTAAATATATCCTTGGCTTTTGACCAAGAATTAGATTTTAATCCCACAAACGCGTCCGCAAATAGTTTCAAAATCGTTTTCTAAAATTATATCAAGTAATCCTACTTAACCAAACGAACTGCTTTCGCTCTTTTCGTTTGGTCAAGAACTAATCTGGCTTAATCTCAAGTATGGACGGCTTTCGATCTTACCCATAAACTTTTAAACACATTTAAACCAGTATTAACAACTAAAACATCCCAAAGGTATTTTTATTAGCATGGCATGCAGAACATAGTTATGATTCGATCCTTACATTCTAACCCTAATAATTTTAGCTAGACATGGTAAGCATTTAAAGTCTATAAAACATGTAGACTATGATAAGAGCGTTTAAAGTCTATAAAACGTGTAGACTATGGTAAGAGCGTTTAGAGTATATAAAACGTGTAGACTATGGTAAGAGCATTTAGAGTCTATAAAACATGTAGACTATGGTAAGAGCATTTAGAGTCTATAAAACGTGTAGACTATGGTAAGAGCATTTAGAGTCTATAAAACGTGTAGACTATGGTAAGAGCATTTAGAGACTATAAAACATGTAGACTATGGTAAGAGCATAAAATAAATGAAAGCAATTAAATTAGAACCTTGCTCCAATCGGAGGCTTGAATCTGATACAAGTCGTGGAAATGTAAAAGATAGTATGATAAACTTCAACCAAAGTGCTCCAAACTTGAATACAAACTCGCACACTCAAGTGTGATAACTTCCCGATGTGAGAAGATTATCACTTTACAAAGTAGTAATATATGCCTAAGTAGTAACTTGACTGGATCTAAGTTTGGATGAAAACGAAAATGAACTGAACTTGCTATTTATAGAAGATCCTGAAACTCTGTAAAGACGAGCATGCCCCTCAACTCCTTCTGAGTAGGAAATGGTTTGTGAAGGCCGCGGGTGCGGCCACCCTCCCCGCGGGCGCGGTGAGTGAAAATGGAGAGATTGTGGGAACGTGGCAGTTGGCCCCTGGGTGAAAGTGCGCCATGTCAGCGCGTTCCCTGTAGCCGGCGCGGAGCTGGACGCCATGTGTGTATTTTCTTGGAAAAACCCTATTTTTCTGGCGTTTTCGCTCGTTTCTTCTCTGAAGGCTCTGAAAGGACATGTGACCTGAAAACAAAGGAAACAAGGGCATAATACTAGAAAAAACAATAATAAAACTAAGGAAAACATGTGATATTCGAGTCAGAAACATAGTGCGATTCGGTGTTATCATGATCTATGTTGATTTTAGGTTAAAACATTCAGTCTTGTCATGCATACCTATTATCAAACATCTAACAGTTATATTTTGCGGAAAATAAATTGTGGGAATTAAATTACAAGGCGTCGGGTATTTACATCGCCAAAAGTAACCCTTTGAAATTTAAATGCGAAAAAATAAATAAAGCGATGAAAATAATTAAATGGTCCTATTAGATATTACAAACCGGGAGCAAGTACAATATTCAATAAATAGATCGCGTGCGGGAAATTAAACCGGATGCAAGTTTAGGGTTTTGACCCCTTTGTTACTTAAAGAAAAGATTTTTTTGTTTGTTTTTGAATTAAGAAAGAAATTACCTAAGTTAATTATTTAATTAATAAATAAAATAATTAATTAATGAAAATAAATATTTTTTGGGTTTTTGGTATTTAAAGAAATAAAATAAAATTAATTAATGTTAGTAAAAACCTAATTAAGTCTAATTGATTTTAATTATTTAAAAAAAAATTAAAGTTATTTCTAATTAATAGCCTAAATTAATTAATGGATTTGTTAATAAAATATAAAATACTAAAATTTAATTTAATAAAGAGAACATTTTTTGGTTTTAATTTTGTTAAAGGAAAAAATTTGATTGGTTAGAAAATAATAAAAATAGTTAAATTAAATAAAAAATAAACAAATAAATAAAAGAAAGAGAGAAAGGATATGGGCCTGAAAAGGAGGTCAGAATAGCAAGCTGAGGCCCACTAGGCGCTGGCCTTGTTTGACTTCTGAGATTCCCTGCGCGCATGCTGACTTGATTCCATGGTGGACTCTCAATTTGGATCACCAGATCTGGCCTTTGGCCATCTGGTTGTTGGACATGTGAAGGCACATGGTGAGCTGCAAGCCTAGATTTACACCTGATTACATGAAGAGGAAAAATAACAAAGAGAATGGGGGACCTGGGATTCGAACCCAGGTCCAGTTGGTCATTGGCAGGCACGCTTACCACTTGGTTGTTGTGCTTCATTTGTTAACAATGTAAGAACAAAACATAATATGTGAAAATATGTTAATATGCCAGAAAATAAAAAAAAAATGCGCGAAAATTTGAAAAGGGCCAATCAGATGGTGTCACGGTCTCGTCCCTGTCCTCAGGCTTGTAACGAAGTTACCTGTGGATTTGAATCCGCAACTAAAAGCATAGGCCATTCCTAAAATTCATCTCAGGCCATATAAATTCCTCCTAAGACCATGGTTGCATTCATCTTCCTCTCCCGGTCATGTCCATAGCCATCATTAAGGCTAATTTTACCTGTAAGAGAAATACCCAAAAACAAGCCACAAAACCCTAGTTATGGTACCTCACAGCATAGGCCACATAAACAAAATTGGATAATGCAGAATGCTTAGAAACTTGATGAGGATTATGAATATGCAAATAATTTGTACAAAAGATGCAGGAATAATGATTTACGAATTCAAGAAAGGAGCAGATTTTTGTGACACTTACAATGCTTTGTGATGTGCGTGGAGGCTTGCTTGGGATTGGTTCTGCTTCAGTGATCGTCAAGGAATCGATTGAGATCGTTCTTGGGTTCTGAAAACACCTCTAGACACGATTTTGATTTCAAACTTTTTTACCACTTTTTTCAAGTTTTGTTTTGCTTATTCCCACAGCCTCTAGTCCTTGTTTTCGTGTCTTAAGCTTCCTTATGTATCATGGAATGCATTAGGTCAAGAATCATGAATCCAATCTCTCTAAATCAATGCACCCATATTTGATTTGATTCACTTTTGAAAACTTGCCAAATTTGTCAAAAAACCATCTTTTTGCACATGATCTTGTGTGATACGAATTTAATGATGATATTGATGAGAATCCAATCCTGAAAATAGCAAAAAATCTCATGTAATCAAAGTTTGGGATTTTATTTTATTTAATTTGATTTAAAATGAAATAATTCAATAAAAAATCAAATAAAATAATAAAATTGATAAATGGACACATGGCTGAAGCTAGGACACGTGGAAAATGATGCAAGCTCAAATCAAGTGGGAAAGAATGGGCCCATTTGACAAAATTTGAAGTTTTGGAGATAGTTGACTTTTGGCATTTTTGCAAAAATGCTCAACTTCAACAATGCATAACTTCTTCAATTTTGAACTTTTGGAGGTGTTATTGGACATTTTAGAAAGCTTCAGATGTACTCTAACCAAATCTTTTGGTCTCATCTCATTTTGATATTCTATTCTCAAGTTATAAGCTTTGAAAAAAAAGGTGTTTTTGTTGATTTTCAAAAATGACCTATAATGTACAAATTTATAACTTCTTGTGAGTGCATTTTATGATCTTGGGGTATGAAGATGGATTGTAGGAAATTGAATCCTCTTAAAAATTAGCTTTGGATGGGTCATTTCTCATAAAGTATGAGAAAGTTATGCTTGGTCAAAGTTGAGTTGACTTTTCCTATAAAACCCTAATTTAGCAACTTTTGAATCTTGATGAATTTTGAGCAATCCTTGATGAATCATGATCAACCCTTGATAAAATGATGAAATATATTTCAAAATGAGAATGTTGACAAAAAATCATGAAGTTTGACTACTTGTAGGTCATAGTTGACTTTTGCCCTAGCACAGTCGATTTTTTGACCCTTTGAGCAATTGACTAGCCAAACTTCCTCTACAAGGCTTGAAATTTGACATGGATGACCTTGAGAACACATTAGGACATTGGGGAGCACCTGAGGTCATTTGGACTCAAAGATCTTGATGCAACACAGAACCCTAATTTGGGCTTGACTGCCTTAGGAGATGACTTGTCTGACCCACTCTTGAGCAACCTTGATCTACTTGGAGATTTTTCTTGAAATGTTTTGAGGAATATGAGAGGGAAAATTTTGGGGTACAACACTTTAGCAATGTTATGAACATGTGATCCAGAAAAAGTTTGGAGTGCAAGGATAAATGAGGCTTTCTCCTTCTTTCCTCATCTAAATCTATCAAAATCTCAAGATGCTGATTCAGAATTATGCAACAAATGAGAGTAGGAAAGGAAGTTGTAATTTTCACAGCATTGGAAAAAGCATGTCTGAAGGTCTGATCAAATACATAGTTACCAAAATCAAATTTTGTTTTTGTTCCAACTATATAGATGAATTTACCTAAACCTGTAGTTACTGAAGAGGTGTGTTTTGTAGGCACCCAATTGACAACTCTAATCCTATTTAACACAACATACTTAGCACTTAAATTACTTACAGAGAGCTTATCATCCTTTGGCCAATGAGGCACCTTACTTACTGTGATTTCTCATCATGTAGTGTCATCAGTAACCTCCACTTTCCTTGCCCACTTTCAGTCTGTTTCATAAACTTGCTGATGATCTCCGGAGAGAACTCCGTGCACTTCCATCTAACAAAAATCTTTATGTATTCTCTGTTATTTATATCATCACAGTCTCTAGGAATGTTTACAATGAACTCCCTTATAAGAATCACAAATTTTTTCCCAATCCTATTATAATTTTGATTAAGCCTGCTTCTATATTAGACTGATCACATCCTTATAATTAAAAACATATTTGCTCAATTCTCTTTCTAGAGTCACCCTTCTTTGGCATAAAAATTTCCATATATTTTCAAATTCCAATGAATGAAAAGAAATATTATCAAGTTCCACATCATGAATGTTGAGCTTAATCTTCTTCCTTCCTACAAACGTTCTGGTGGACAATGTGATGTCTTGAGAATTTGTTCCAACATCATCTTCATGTTTTGAAAAATCAGAAAAGAATTCCTTTCTTTTAAGAGAATTTTTTATGAATAGGAGGAATATCTACCTTACTCCATTTCTTTCTAGAGACAGGGGCTGAAGACCTCCTAAAACCCTCATGAGGATCGTTGGGAACTTCAACAGCCTTACCCTGATTCATTATTTTTGTTATTCCAGAGATGGATTTTTTACCCATTGATTCACCATCAATATCCGAATCATCAATGATCACAACATCAGGCTTCTAAGTCTTTTTCAAACCCTTGTCTTTTACTTTGTTGTCAGAACATGTCTCATCTTCTTTCTCGCAACCTTTCTTATCTTCACATGCTGTCCCTTTTTGAGATTGATTGAGATGCATAGAGAAGACAATTTCTAGTGTGGAGAACCCTTGTTGATCCAAGGATGTTCTAACATTCAGCACAACATTAGGGTTAATGCTTAATTTCTTTGCAATCATCCTTCTCACTCTTTCATCAATAGATATGGATTCAGACAGACTAGCATTTTCCTTGGGATTCACCATTGTATCCTTCTTGATAACACGAGGCTCTTTTGCAGTATCATTAATTTTAGTCCTTTTACCATCATTAGTCTCCTTAGAACCAAAAGAGTAAGGCTTTCTTACCTTGGAGATCCCTCTCGTTTTGAGAATGTGTGTGGATTATAGAGACTTAAACAGGGCCAGCCCTAAAGATGACTTTCCACTTCCGCACATCAACATCCTGGTTGACAACACTGCTCAACACAAAGTATTTTCTTTCATGGACGGATTCTCAGGCTATAACCAGATCAAAATGGCACCTGAGGACATGGAGAAAACTACTTTTGTTACACAATGGGGTACGTTCTGCTACAAAGTGATGCCATTCGGACTGAAGAATGTCGGGGCAACCTATCAACGCGCCATGGTAGCTTTGTTTCATGACATGATACATCATGAGATAGAGGTCTACGTAGATAACATGATAACCCGATCACAAACTGAAGAAGAACACCTTGATCACTTGCAAAAGTTGTCTGTCATGTTGAAGGAGTACAAGCTCAGACTGAATCCAAACAAGTGTACATTCAGAGTCTGCTCTGGTAAACTCTTAGGTTTCATTATCAACAACAAAGGGATCGAGGTTGATCCTGCCAAAGTCAAAGCTATATAGGAAATGCATGCTCCTCGCACTGAGAAGGAGGTCAGAGGTTTCTTGGGACGCATAAACTACATTGCAAGGTTCATTTCCCACTTAACATCTACCTGTGAACCGATCTTCAAGCTGTTGAAGAAAGATCAGGTAGTTAAATGGAATGATGACTGTCAAATTGCTTTCGATAAAGTCAAGGAGTATTTGCTAGAACCTCCTATCTTGATGCCACCCGTCGAAGGAAGACCGCTAATCATGTATCTGGTTGTCTTAGAAAATTCAATGGGGTGCGTACTGGGCCAACATGACGAGTCTGGCCGAAAAGAGCATGCCATTTATTACCTTAGCAAAAAGTTTACTGACTGTGAGACCCGATCGCTGCTCGAGAAAACTTATTGCGCTTTGGTATGGGTTGCTCGCCGGCTAAGGCAGTATATGTTGACTCATACCACTCTGTTAATATCTAAGATGGATCCGATCAAGTACATCTTTGAGAAGTCTGTTCTATCTGGAAGAATAGCTAGATGGCAGATGATCCTGACGGAATACGACATACAGTACACGACCCAAAAAGCTATAAAGGGGAGTGTGCTAGCTGACCATCTGGCTCATCAAGCTGTCGAAGATTACCAATCCATGAGGTTTGACTTCCCTGACGAAGACAGCATGATATTGGACAACATTGAAGATTTCAGACCATATGACGGACCTAAACAAGGATCCCGATGGACCCTATACTTTGATGGGGCCTCCAATGCACTTGGCAACGGTATCGGCGCGGTACTCATCTCCCCAGAAGGTTTCCATACACCTTTCACTGCTAGGCTTTGCTTCAACTGTATGAACAACATGGCAGAGTATGAAGCATGCATCTTTGGACTCAAGGCTGCCATAGACTTGGGAGACAAATCTTTGATTGTGTTTGGGGACTCCGCTTTGGTCATCAGTCAAATCAAAGGAGAGTGGGATACCAAGAATCCAAACCTCATCCCTTACAAAGAACATGTCTTGACATTGTTACCACATTTCGAGTAGATTACCTTCGAGCACTTCCCGCGAGAAGAAAATCAGCTAGCAGATGCACTAGCTACGATGTCATCCATGTTTAAACTTAACTGGGATAATGAGGCTCCCCAAATCACTATTGAACGGATGGACAAACCTGCACACTGTCACGAGATTAATACCGAAGAAGTAGTGGACCAGCCGTGGTTTCATGAAGTCAAAAGGTATCTCGAGGCTCAGGAATACCCTGAAGGAGCTTCAGTCAACGGCAAAAAGTTCTTAAGGAGATTCTCAGCTAAGTTCTTCCTAAGTAATGGCATCCTATACAAGTGCAATCACGATTCTATCCTGCTTCGTTGTGTGGACAAAGTTGAAGCTGAAAAGATCATGGCTGAATTGCATGAAGGCACCTTTGGCACTCACTCTAGCGGGCATACGATGGCTAAGAAGATTCTATGGGAAGGCTACTACTGGTCTACCATGGAAGCTGACTGTTATCAACACTCCTGCACCTGCCACAAATGTCAAATCTATGCAGACAAGGTACACGTGCCTCTAGTTCCTCTAAATGTCTTAACAGCTCCTTGGCCATTCGCTATGTGGGGAATCGACATGATTGGATAGATCAAGCCTACAACATCCAATGGACACCGTTTCATTCTGGTGGCCATTGACTACTTCACCAAGTGGGTCGAAGCAGCTTCCTTCACATCAGTTACTAAGAATGTTGTTGCTCGCTTTATCAAGTAGAATCTCATATGCCGGTACGGTATCCCTGAGAGGATTATCACTGATAACGGTACAAACCTTAACAATACTATGATCACCGCTTTATGCGAGTAGTTCAAGATTCAACATCACAATTCATCCCCCTATCGGCCAAATACGAATGGTGCCGTTGAAGCTGCTAACAAAAATATCAAGAAGATCATACAAAAGATGACAGACACCTACAAGGACTGGCACGAGATGTTACCGTTTACTCTTCACGGGTACCATACCACGGCACGTACATCAACTGGGGAAACACCCTATTCCTTGGTATATGGCATGGAGGCTGTTTTACCTATCGAGGTTCAGATTCCCTCCTTGAGAATCATGAAGGATGCTGGTTTGAGTGAAGACGATTGGATTCAGACCCGACTTGATCAACTTAACTTGATTGACGAAAAGAGACTTACTGTTGTTTTCCATGGTCAGACGTATCAAAAACGGATGATCAAGGCTTTCAACAAGAAAGTCAGACGCCAGGTATATCAAGTCGGAGATCTGGTAATCAAGCGCATCATTTTGCCGCAAAGTGATCCCAGGGGCAAATGGACTCCTACTTATGAAGGACCATTTGTAATCAAGAACATCTTTTCTGGTGGGGCAATGATTTTAACCACCATGGACGACGACGACCTGCCGCACCCTGCGAACACAGACATAGTCAAAAGATACTACGTATAAATGACCCGCTAGGTTGACACACCTAGGCAAAAAAAGGGTATCCCAATGAATCCAAAACCCGAAAGGGCGGTTCAGGCAAAAATTAGGGATAAACAAAAAAATTTGTACACCTGGCAAGTTGAAAACCCGAAAGGGCGACTTGGGCAAAAAAGGGTTTCCCGGTGGACTAAAAACCCGAAAGGGCGGTCCAGGCAAAAGTTAGGGAATTAAAGCGTATGATTATGTCTCGTCGGATCACTTTAAGGACAATCTCTTCACTGACAAACCTGAAGCTTCTGATCAATCCAATCATCTTCGGACGAAACAACGGATGGACAAGATATTCGGAGACACGAAGGCTATAGCGGAATGGGAACCCCATGGGATTTTTACACACATAGCTATCTTTCTTTGTATAAAATTTTCTTACTTTTATGACATCATCCTCTTACTAGGATGTTTGTCTCCTTTGTACAAAACACTTACTCAAAGTTAATACAAAGATATCTCTTTAAAAGTACATAAAACTATGTGCCTTTTTCTTTTACACTTGTGTTTTTATTTGCAAAAACGTCCAAGGATTCATTGATGAACATATGCATTTGAACATAATTACTGTTTACAAATAAACAGGATGAAAAAGAACAATTACTGCTAGACTGAAAGGATAGGAAAACGTCTTTAGACTATTCTAGAAGCAATCCCCACAGTACATCATTTAGATCCCCAGTGGAGCTAAAACTTGAAATACATATCCCCAGCGGAGGTATAATTTCAAACCCTTAATCCCCATCAGATTTCAAACTTCAAACTCCCAATCCACAGTGGAGCAAAAACTTTGAATTACAGATCCCCAGCGGAGCTGAAACCTTCATCCCCAGTCGAGTCAAGACTTCTGATCCCCAGCGGAAACCATCCAAATTCCCCCAACAAGTTATCTTGAAGCCTGGAAATCAACCAGATAACAATTAACTTTTGTCTCTCCCCAACCTAGGGAACTCCCCAGTAGAGTGGAAGACGACCGAAAACTCCTGAACCTACTCCCAGCAGTAAACTCTTCCCCACAGAGTCTTCATTACTCCCCAGCATTGAAGTCGCCAAAGTTTTCATGGTTCCCCAACAGATTGAAGATTCTCATTCTCAATCCCCAGTGAAGTCACCGAAGTTTTCATTGCTCCTCAACAGAATAAAGATTCTAATTCTTATTTCCCCGCAGAGATCATCAAGGTTTCCCCTATTCCCCAGCCGAGTAAGGATTCCCATTGTGGATTTCCCAAGCAGATTTCTCAAGCAGTTTGGCATTACTCTCACAACAGATTTTGTCAATACTCCAATTTCAAGACATGAAGGATCCTCACATCCCCACAGAAGTAGTCAAGGATTTTTAATCTCCAACAGTCGTCCAGGATTTCTTATCCCCAACAGTCAAGGATTTATTTTCCCCGGCAGCAGTCAAGGGTCCTTTATCATCCCCAGTTGTCAAGGATTTATTTTCCTCCGCAATACAGCAAATCGGCTTACATGCGCATACATTACATTCATATATCATAAACATTGATAAAACACATTTATTGCATCATACATTTCATGCAACATAACTCTGTGTTTCAGCTAACATTTTACCCTTTTCAGGATAAGATTAACAAGCTACCATTAATAGTATACAATCATGATACAGTACAGATACACTCCAAATGCGGAAGTCATTCTGTTGCTCATTCAAATTGAGATCCAGATACATATTAGATATGCTCCAGACACGAAAGTCATTCTATTTCTCATTCAGACTCAGATCTCAGATACAGTACAAATATACTCCAAACACGAAAGTCATTCTGATACTCATTCAAACCTCAACATTCAGATACAATATAGATACGCTCCAGACACGGAAGCCATTATGTCACTCATTCAGATTCAGTTTTCAGATGCAATACGGATACGCTCCAGACACAGTTGCCATTCTGTCACTTATTCGAATTTTCCCCAGCTCATAGACGCTCCAGACATGGATGCTATTCTTTTGCTTATTCAGATTCAACATTCAGATACAACTTGGATATGCTCCAGATACGGATGCTATTCCATTGCTTATTCAGATTCAGTCTCCAGATACAGTTCAGATACGGATACTATTCTGAATACTCATTCTTCTGACTTACAATTTACAACTCAGCAAACATTCTTGGATGGCATCTTTAAGCCCATCTCCGACAAGATTCTATCACATCTCCAAATGGCATCTTTAAGCCCATTCCCTCAACTACACTTTGACGAGTGCAAATTTACGGGCACTCTAGTGTCCAATCATCTTTTACCTTCGAGTCACGAACGACAAACCCGCCAATCTAACTCTTCAGGTTCAAGAATATTGAACAGGGGAAGCTGTTGTACCCCAAAATTTGCCCTCTCATTTTATCTAGATTTTTCCTCACAAGACCTCTTGGACTCCAGACAGGATTAGGATTTGCTCAGCTCAAGACCTCCTCTTGCACTGATAGCCTGAAATTAGGGTTTGGGTTTTCACAAGGATTCTTGGACCATCAATGCTTCATGTGACTTTCATACACCATCTTGGACCCCTAAGTTTGTTCATACCAAGTTTCAAGCCTTGAATCACATTTTTGCCCAGTCAATTGGACAGTTGACCTAAAAATCAGCTGTATTGGGGAAAAAGTCAACCATGGCCAATTTACAGTCAAACTTCATAATTTTTTATCCAAAATCACATTATAGGCTCCTATGTACCATTTGATCAAGTTTGGATCATAACTCCTCAAGAAATTTGATCAGATCATCAAAAGGGCAAAATGGTCAAAATTAGGGTTTTGATTGAGAAAGGGCAATTTCTGATTTTTAACCTATCCAATGACCAATTGGGTTCAAGCATGATTTCAAGGACTCAATAGCATCATATTTACCTAATCACATAGTTCAAAAGATCTCAAAAGCATTGGATTGACAAATGAATTTTCCTGTCAACTGATCAAAAATCAACTGTACACTGAAAAGTCAAACTTTGACTTTTTGGTCAAAATCAAGTGCCAAGGGTCATAATTCATCAAGATATGTCAAAATGTGAAACTTGTTGATCAAGAAACCTAAAATTGCAAATTAGGGTTTAATTTGAAAATTTTTCATAACTTAGAAAATTTCTAAGTATGGAAATTTTCTTATTTTTCCCCAACTTTTCATAACTTTTTCACCATGTTGCAATTGGATTCAAAGAAAACTTCCAACATGAAAGTTGTAGTTCTCCATGAAATATACAACTTTGATTCACAAAGTTTTCCAAAATATTCTTAGATCTCAAGTAATGATTTTGTGAATAGGGGTCCATAAACTTTTGTAACTTAGTGAAAATTTGCCCTAGTTTAGGCAGATGTTTGACCTAACTTCATGGGAACTTTTCACATAGTTCCAAGAGGAATATCAAAATGCATTTCAAATATGGATTGTAGCACATGTTACAAGCTTTCCAAAATGTCCAAGAACTCTCCAAGATCATTTATGGTTAGGGATAATCGAAGAAAGGAAAATGGCAATTTATCACTTTTGTTCAAGGCATCTTCACAATGGTTCAAGTGGCAAATATGTCCTAGCATGCTTGTACTTGGCATTACATGTCCTAATCCTTTCTACACTCCATAGTTGAATGCTAATTCAGTGGACAATGGCTTTATTTTGATATTTGGAGCATTGTACAATGAATTAATCCATTTATGGCATAAAGTTCATAATACTACTTTCATAAAGCTAGTTTTTTGCAACTTTGCAAATCTTAAGCCATGGACCTGATCTTTTGTTTCAAACAAGATCCACAAACATCAGGCAAAGTAAACCAACCCTATGCAGCTAGCAAGCAAGCCTGTACAGGCCTTTGGCATTGGTCATGTGAACTTTCTTCAAAAGCAAGCAAACTTGCAAAAGTCAAGACAACTTGTGTATCTGTTAAAGGGAAGCCTTAGCATCATGGGAAACAACTTCAGAACTTGGTAACAAGCCAATACACGAATCCATAGCATCCCAAATACTCTCAAACACCAAAACCATATTTTTCTGCCCAAACAGGGCATCATCTGCAGAACCCTTGTCAAATCAATATTGGCTCGTGCGTTTTTCATTTTAAGACTTCAAACACATTACATACATCCTACCTAAACTATCCAGGCCTTTGTCTTGCAACTGTGTTCCCTGTTTCAAGCTTCACCATTTTCATTTTTGAGGTTTGCAGGTTGACTTCTACAGGGAGATTCAAGCATCTACAAGGCAAGCGGAGCATTGGAAAAGCTTGAGGGAACTTTAAGGAAGCTCACATGATCTTCAGGCCTCACTCAAAGTTCCCACATTGCCATATCCAAACTCAACTGAACAAGGTATTTTTCAAGTTTCTATCTCTCTATTTAGGCATCTTTAGGTCACGATTTGTGAAGCAAAAATGTAGTCCTTAACTTGCTTAAGTTGTACATATGCATAGTTTTTATTTATATTAACTGAGTAGTGAGAATTTGAAGCTTCAAGTTCATGAAAATTTTAGGTCATAAATTAGGGGTGATAAAATTCTCCTTGATCTTTGAGTGTTAGGTCACAAACTTTATATAATTGGAATCGTAAGTTTACAAGCTACACTTTTTATGTTATGAGTTTTTGATTTTATGCAAGCATGAGCAAGAACGGGATTGTACACAGAAGCGCGCACGTTTGTTGGCTGGAGGTCAGGGATGAAGCTGGCTGGGCCTGGCGCCTTGGGCCTTCTACTTTTCACACCCCCCTGTTTCCTATTTGCACCCCCTTGGCCCATTTTTTATATTTTGCATATTTTTTATTTCTTTTGTGATTATTGACTCTTTTTTTTCTGAACATTAAAAATCCCAAAAATATTTTCTTAATTTTTTGCATTTTATTTTATTATTTTTATTATTTTTTTGGCATAAAAATAGTTTATTAGGTTTATAAAACTTATTTTCTTAAATAAACTTGTAAATAATAATAAAAATACTTAAATATTTTATTTTATTATATTATACACATTTAAATATTTATTTTTGATATATATTTAATTTTTAATATTTGTACATAATATTATTATTATTTTTCTTAAACAAAAATGGACAAATAAATATTAGAAAACATATATATTTTTTCTTTTAAATCAAAAACTAGGGTTTCCCCTTTCAAAAAATAATAATATTATTTTTTCTTATTTTTAGGAATTAGATAATGTTATTTTCTCATACATAAAACCATTACAAAACATTTTTTGCATATTTACATTTTATTGCATATTTAAATAATTGTTTATTTATTTATTTATTGTACAATAAATTCAATTAGGTTGTAATAGTGAATTAGGGTTTTATTTTGAGCAATATTCCCCATTCAAAAACTTGTATCCCCCCTCCCATAATATTGTTGTAATAGTTTAGATTTACTTTACGCAATTTATCGCATTATACATGTTTAGTAAATTAGGGTTTATATGATAAGACAAAAATCAAACAAATAGACATGACCTGATGCAAGACAAACAAAATGCATGTAAAATGACAACACATTTCACACAACACCCCTAGGGTTTCACCCACTTGGTTGCCTTAAAACATGGTCATGGTATGCATGCTAGGTATCTTGGCAAAACAAAACAAAACAAAAGATCATAGTCCCTCGATGACGCTAGACAAGTTGCCTAAACAAAGATGATCTTAGTCCCTCAAAACTTGCTAAAGATACTTGGCAATATTGCTATCATGGTCATACGATGACCCACACCCGTCCCATTTAACATCCAAAGATAGGGTTGTTTACCAAAGCAATGGTAAAACAACAATGTCAAAGGAATAAAAATGTACAAGAAATACTTTTGAGTAGGTAGATAGCTTCTAGTTACTTGATCAACTTCAAAATAATCCTTGCTATTTTCAAACAAACACACACATTTCAAAACATTTTCAAACAACTTTCAAAACATTGAAACATTTTTCAAAAGACAAACATTTTTGTATACATTCTTACGAACGAGAATCATTACAAAGATTGCCTAAACAAAGGCCTCTTCTCAAAATACTTTCAAAAACCACACAAAGCACCATTTCAAACAATTGCAAAAGCAAAGCAAGTGATCTAAAACAAGTAACTAAGAGCCCATGGAAAACCATGGATGAAAAGGGTGCTAGCACCTTCCCTTTTCATAATCTACCCCCCGAACCCAAAAACAGTCTCAAAGGTCTTTCCTGTGCTTTTTTACCTTTCCTTTTGGATAAAATAAAAGTCGGTGGCGACTCTTGCTAAACCGCAACATTTGCGAACACAAACGCAAAACCTCAAGTCAGTTCTCCCACCGCATCACAGATATGATCGGAGAAATAAAAACTACTGCTTCTAAAGGATATCACTTCATTTTCGTCGTTATTGACTACTTCACAAAATGGGTTGAAGCAGCCTCGTTCACCTCTGTTACCAAAAATGTGGTAGGAAAATTCATTAAACATAACCTTATATGTCGGTACGGAATCCCCGAGAGAATCATCACGGACAATGGTATTAACCTCAATAACACTATGATCACTGAACTCTCCACGTAGTTCAAAATCAAGCACCACAACTTTTCTCCGTATTGACCAAAGATGAATAGCATAGTGGAAGCCTCCAATAAGAATATTAAGAAGATCATACAAAATATGGTCGTGACTTACAAACACTGGCATGAGATGCTACCATTTTCTCTTCATGGCTATCACACTTCAGCACAAACATCAACTGGGACAACTCCATTCTCTCTGGTTTATGGTATGGAAGTTGTCCTACCTGTCGAAGTTCAGATTCCTTATCTGAGGATTATGAAAGATGCAGACTTAGAAGAAGATGAGTGGATTCAGATCAGGCTAGACCAGTTGAACCTGTTTGACGAGAAGAGCCTTGCGGCTATCTATCACGGTCAGATGTATCAGGAATGTATGATCAAGGCATTCAACAAGAAAATCAAGCATCGGGTATATCAGGCTGGTGATCTGGTAATAAAGCGCATCATTCTACTGCAAGGTGATCCCAGGGGAAAATGGACACCCACCTACGAAGGGCCATTTGTTGTCAAGAAAGTATTTTCAGGAAGTGCTATGATACTAACCATTATGGACGGTGAAGATTTCTCGCACCCTATGAACGTGGACATAGTTAAAAGATACTATGCATGAAAACAACCCGCTAGGTTGACTGGCCTATTCAAAAATAATGGTATCCCAACTAACCAAAAGAGTTTGGGAAAAAATTAGGGATATGCATAAAAGATTGTACACCCGACAAGTCGAAAACCTGAAAAGGCGGCTTGGTCAAAAAAGGGTATCCCGGTGGACTGAAAACCCGAGAGGGTGGTCCAGGAAAAAGTTAGGGATTAAAATGTACGGCTATGTCCCATTGGATCACTTACTACAGATTTTATTACCAAAAACAAAAGTTCAAATGTTACAAATCAATTCAATCAAATTCTTCCAACATCAAGGGATGAGATGTTCGAAGACATAGGGGCAATAGCGCAGTTGGAACCCAACGAGATCATTTTCACATAGCTATATTTCACTTTGTACTCTTTTCATTTCATGATAATTTCCTCTTACTAGGATTTATGTCTCTTTGTACAAAATCGCTTGTTTATATGCAAACTATCAATACAAATACACCCTAAAATTCAAACTTTCTATTTTTAATTTTTCTGTTTGGTTTGAAAAAACGTCCAATAACTAAAATTGAATGAACATATGCATATGAACACAATTAACTGTTAAAAAATATATGCGTAAGAACAATAATAAGCATTTAATCAATACTCTAGGAGTTAGGATGATGTTCAAACTATCCACAAATCCACATAGAGCCACTTCTATAAGATTATCCCCACATAGTAATCTTCAAAAATGCATCTTCAGTGAAGATACATTCCCTGCAATTTCCCCAGTAGATAAAAGAGTATGATATTTTTCTCGGAAATATCACCCACCAACGGAGTTCCAATCAGTAGAGTTCATGGAAGTTCTCTTCCCCAGCTGAGTTTATTTCTCCAAAACTCCCTGCAGATTTCTTCTCTCCGGCAGAGCTTATTTCCTCAGCAGAGTATTTCTCTGTCAACAGGGTTTATTTCCCCAACAAGGTTTATTTCCTAAACAGATTACAGTCTCCTCAGCTTGAGTCTATTCCTCAGATATCTATGAATCACCAGTAAAATTCCTCTCCCCAGTGAAGTTGCCACTATCTCCAAAGAATTGCTACGAAACCTGAAACCAGACAGATATCAGTCAACTTTATCCTTCCCAGACGAGTCAGAAGGTTATCCATCTCTTTTTATACCCAGTCAAGGTATATAAGAATTAAACTCTCCAGACGAGTCGGAAAATTATCCATCTCTTTTATCCCCGACCAGGGTATATAAGAATTAAACTCCCCAGGCGAGTTAGAAGGTTATCCACCTCTTTTATCCCCAGTCAGGGTATATAAGAATTAAACTCCCCAGTAGAGCAATAAAGGACTAATGTTCCTGAACTCTCCTCCCCAAACAGAAGTTAACATTCACCTACAAAGTTTCCATAAACAGCAAGTAGGAATCCCCAGTAGAAGCATTCTAGACAAGGTTGAAGATTACACATGTTTTTCATCCCCAGCACCAGTCAGGGATTCATTTTTCCCCAGCAAGATATCATACGGAACTATTAATACACTTCCAACAACATTTCACATTCATATATCATTTGCCAATATCATAGCATATTCATACAAAACGCATATAGCACAGTCTCATTTATTTTGAGAGCATCATTACGCAATGCATCTCATACATCATGACATCGCATACAGTTAATCCTTTACCTTTTCAAGAAAAATCAATCAACAGACAAACATCATCAACTACTTATGTGACCCAATAGTCTTCTCAAAGGCTACATCTGAAAAAGGGTTATTTCAACAATTTCCTTAGAGGATCATTCTCAAAAAAGACATCTTCTGGCTCAGATTAAATCGACCATGGATTTACTCTGATACTTCTTCCAATAGACTTTTTTGGCTCAGATTAAATCAACCAAAGATTTATTCTTATACTTCTCACAATTAAAGACGGACAAAGACATCTTCTGGCTCAGATTAAATCGATCATAGATTTATTCTGATACTTCTTCCAGTAGACGTTTTCTAGCTCAAATTAAATCAACCATATATTTATTTTGATACTTCTCCTAGTTAAAGACGGACAAAGACATCTTCTGGATCAGATTAAATCAATCATATATTTATTCTGATACTTCTTCCAGTATACTTTTTCTGGCTCAAATTAAATCAACCATAGATTTAGATACTTCTCCTAGTTAAAAAAGTGGACAAAGACATCTTCTGGCTCATATTAAATCGACCATGGATTTACTCTGATACTTCTTCCAGTAGACTATTTTCTGGCTCAGATTAAATCGACCATAGATTTATTCTGATACTTCTTCTAGTTAAAGACAAAAAGACCTCTTATGGCTCAGATTAAATCGAGCATAGATTTATTCTGATACTTCTTCCAGTTAAAGATAGGCATAGACATCTTCTGTCTCAGATTAAATCAACCATAGATTTTTTCTGATACTTCTTCCAGTTAAAAACAAAAAGACCTTTTTTGGCTCAGATTAAATCGAGCGTAGATTTATTCTGATACTTCTTCTAGTAAAAGAAAGGCATAGACATCTTCTAGCTCAGATTAAATCAAGCGTAGATTTATTCTGATACTTCTTCCAGTTGAAGCCGAATGTAAACTTAGTCTAATTTCTATCAAAAGTTAAGTTGGATGGAATCTATAAGCCCATCTCTGACAACTCTCTGTCACCTCTCCAAATGGAATCTTTAAGCCCATTCCCAGTATAATCAACCAACAATGTTACTTCATGCACAAGAGACTGCAAATTTCCAGGCACTTAAGTGTTCAATCATCTTCTACCTTCAAGCCACAAATGGCGGACATGCCAATATAACTCTTCAGGTTTAAGAAGATTGAACGGGGGAAGCTGTTGTACCCGAAAATTTTCCCTCCCATTTTCTTCAATACATTCTCACGAGGTCCCCATTTGCTCAAAACTACTCAAGAGTAGACTGGTCAAACCTCCTCCTAAGCAACGGTCTTCAACTAGGGTTTTGTGTTTCTCAAGGAAGATTGTGTTGAAAGGGTCTCAAATGGCTTTCATGGTTCATCATAGGTCCTCAATAATGTTTATATGAAGTTTTAAGTCTTTCATCACATGTTTGCTCAATTAATGGCTAGATGATTGAAAATCAACTGTATTGAGTGAAAAGTCAACTATGGTCAACATACAATCAAACTTCAATATTTTTGGTCAACATCAACATTTTGAGGTGACATTCATCATATGATCAAGTTTTGATCATGATTCCTCAAGGAAAACTCTCAAACCCTCAAAGGTCAAAATAATTGTCAAATTAGGGTTTTGACTGAAGATCTGATCATTGACTTTTGACCTACTGCATGACCTGATGACTTAAAGCATGATCTCAAGAGTTCAAATACAACATATTGACCTAATTACATGGCTCAAAACATTTCCAAATATGAAAGTGATTGATAGTTTAAGAAATTGAATCAATTGATAAAAGTCAACAGTTACAAAAGTTAAACTTTGACTTTTTTGGTTAACATTAGAATTCAAAAATCAAGAATCATCAAGATATTCAAAATTATAAAACTTGATCATAAAGAATAAAAAAAGTCAAAACTTGAAAAAATTTCCAACACTTAGAAAATATTTAAGTGTTTTGTTCTTAACAAAATCACAACTTCATGGCCATTTTTCACTAAGATCCACATTTATTCAAAGAAAACTTTCAACATGAAATTTGTAGGGATTGATGAATTATACAATTTTGCTAATGTGGTATGATCCTCTAAAAGTGCTTGGATTAAGAGATATGAGCCCATGAAGTTGTGATATTTTTATCTAACACTTAGATAATTTTTCAACAAGTTTTGGTCAGTTTTTCATCTCAGCTTCTTGACTAATTTCCACCAAGTTCCCATTTGATTTAGCCAAAGTGGTCAACATGAAAGTTGTAGACAATGTTTCAAGCTTTCAAAAATGTCCAAGAACACAATTTTATCATGCTTGAGCAAGGATAATCGATGAGATGAAGTTAGGCATTTCATGCTTGAATTTCAAATCATTTTGTGAAGAACTCGAGAGAAAATCTCACACCCTTACCATGCAATCTCACTTTTCAAGCTATTTTGCTTCTAAATCTCCACATAATCAGAGATTTACACGAAATTATGGTGCATTACATAAGGATTTGAAGCTTTATCCACTTGATCATACCATTTTTGGATGAAATTGCAAAAAAGCTCCATATCCATTTACATAAAGATCACTTTAATCACAAATTTCACTCCTTGAGCCTCTAACTTGTTTATTATTATCACACTCAACATGAATGCTCAAAAGCAACATCTCTAAGCCTACCAACAACCCTACAATGCATTGGAACAATGTTTCTTCAAAGTTACTTCAAAACTAAGTTTCCAAACCACAACTTGTGATCTTACAAATCTGGTTGTTTCAACCTCCAAAACCTCTTACCTATAAATAAGGAGGTCATTAGCAAGCTATAACACAATTTCACAAGCCCTTAAGAACCCCCAAATTCTCTCAAACTCAGAATCACTAAGAAACCACCATTGTTGCACATTTGAAGCTTCCAACACCCAACTCTCAATCCACTCGAGCGTTTGCTTTTTTTATCATCCATACACCTTACATACATCCCATATAACACATCCAAACACATGTTACACTTATGTAACACCATCTTTATCCTCCTCTAAACTCCATATCTGAAGCTTGCACATTGACATGGTTAGAGAGATTCAGACACTTTCAGCACAAAGTAAGGATTGTAATAACTTCAGGGAGGTCCAAGGAAGCTTAATCAATCATTTACTTGCACCTAGAAGCCTCTACACACGCTATGAGTTTTCACTTCAAGAGGTATGTTTCTCCAACTTTGAAATCCTTATACACGCGTCATTTGCTTTCAATTTCAAAAGATAAAATGTAGATATGATTGCCCTGAAACTAACCATGTCCTTAGTTTTTATTTATGTTGTCTATGTGATGAGAATTTTGGAATTGAAGTTTCTGAAATATTAGGTTTCAGTTTGGTACCAAGAAAAATTCATTTCAGCCTTTAACTTATAGCTTTCAAAAGTTACATGGTTGAATTTGTGGTGAAATTTAGAACAACTTTCATTTTTACATTTTTTAAATTGATTGAGAATTAAAGGAGTTAGAAATTTGAATAACGTTGTTGTTATTGATGGCGCAAGGAAGAAGATGAAGTTCATCATCCAACTTTTGAAAACGAGTTTATAATATATTTATTGGTGGCTATTTCATAACTGGATGAAACAACCACCCTAGTGGCAAGCGTGTGTGTATGTAAGGCGTTGGTGTGCCAGGGTAGGGTTTCGATCCCTGCCTCAGACATTTTATTTTTCAACATTTCTCTTTTAGATCAGGTACATGTAATCCAGCGTGCAATGATGCAACCTCATATCTTGGCCATTAGATCTCATCAAAGGAAAATCCAATGCACCCAAATGCAAGCCTATGGTGCACTCCTAGGAATTATCCACACATGATACAGCACAACGCCTGGACTCTCCTCTGTTTGGGCCTTTTATTTTTGCTTCTTCTCACCCCCATTTCACTTATATTGTAGGCCCATTTTACTTTCTTTTTTTTGTTTTAATTAATATTTTCTTTTTTTAATCGGTTTTATTTTAATCAATAAAAATCATAAAATCATATAAAATCATATTTAGGTTTTTTAATTAATTAATTTAGTTTTTGTTAAATAAAAATTAATTTAATTTAATCACTTTGATTTTATTTTATTAATTAATTAGAATTAGTTTTTATACTTCATTTATTTTTCTAAACAAAAAACACAAAAATATTTTCTAAATACTTAGAATTCTTTAGGTTTTAATTAATTTAATTTTTCATAAATAAAATTAATTAATTTAATTACACTTTGTTTTATTTTATATAATTTAATTGTAAATTAATTAGAATTAGGTCTAATTTTTATTTCACATTTTTTGTAAAAACAACAAAATCTTTTCTTAAATGCTTAAAAATATTTTAGGGTTTTCTTAAACATTTTCTCCTTTTCACCACCTTCGCGCACTTTACTTTTGCATTAATATTTTCCAATATTGTAATTGCTCAAAGTCTGTAATAGTTTTAATTAGTACTCCTTTACATTTTTGCCCAATTTATAGTTTGTACTCCCCATTTCTGAAGCGTTGTAATAGCATATGACATTTAATTTCCGCAATTTACTGATTTCCTAGTTACTGTTAGTTTAATAGGATTGTATGACAAGATCTAAAACAAAACATTTGAAAACCTAATTTCAAGACAAAAATAACTGAAATCAAAATACTTTGCACACACGTATCTCTAGGGTGAACCTCATTTGTTACCTCGGATAAAAAGCAGTCATGTCCCTCGAACGTGGGATGCTTTAGCAAAGACCCTCAGTTAAAACATCATAGTCCCTCGATGAACCTTCAACGCTTCCATCGGTAAACGATCTTAGTCCCTTACAAAAATTTCTAAAGCATCCTACAAGTTTCCTTCTATCATTATACAATGACCCCCGCTTGTCCCTCATATCCAATAATAGGACTTCCTACTAACTAATGGTATGGTAACACTATCTAAAGGAGGAGGGAAAAAAATACTTTTTGAGTAGGTTGATCGCTCGTAATCGCTTGCTCACAAACTAAAACTATCTTCACACCTTACACTTTCAAAATAACTATTTTCATAATGCTTTATAAACACTCTAGAGGACTGATACAAGGGTTATTATAAAGCAAATTGCCTTACATGGGCATTTTCAAAACATCTTTCCAAAACAAACACTTTCATCCAATAAATATTTTAAAAATAAACATTTTGTATACATTCTCAACGATACGAGAATCATTACAAAATTGCCGCACTTAGGCATTTTCAAAATATTTTCATACACAAACACAAAGCATTTCAAAAAGTGATAAAACGATTAAGAGCCTATAGATAACTACGGATGAAAAGGGTGCTAACACCTTCCCTTTTCATAACCTACACCTCTTACTCAAAAAAATTCTCAAAAGGTCTTTCCTGTTCTTTTTACCCTTTCTTTATTGGATAAAAAAAAAGTCGGTGGCGACTCTTGTTATCTGCAACATTTGCGATAAAATGAAAAATCAAAATTCAGTGCTTCCACCGTATTACAACGTCATAATTTTTGCCATCGACGATTTTGTTTCAAGTTTCGTTTCAGGATTATGCATCGAAAGTCATGAGCTTATAGTTTATTCTCGAGCTATACACCGAAATAAGTCGAAATTTCTGCATTGCTCAAAAATTCATTTGCCAAACATGATTTAGGGGCTTGTCTATATATTTTTGAAATTCAAATTGGAATGACTTCTTGATTTTCTTGATTTAAGTGCTTAATTGTTTAAATGATTTCAAATTAAGTGCTTATTTGTTTTCATGATTGAATAATTAAATTTTTGAGTTTAAATTGATTCTTGAATAAATAATTATGGACGATTGCAGAATCGGATGAGCTTTTGATTAATTGTTGGAATTTCATGAGTATCGACGGATAATTGCTTTTAATTGTTGAAACTTGTGCGTCAAAGTTTTATTCTGGTTCAATTATTGTTCATAATTATTGAATTTCATGTGTTGATGATTATTTTTGGGTTGATTATTCGATATCGACACGTTGATAATTATTGTTTCGACACTTGAGTTAATTCGTGGAATTAATGCGTTGATGTGGATTTAATGATTGCAATGCTTTTGTAATTTCTTAACAACGTTACTTGAATTGATAAATATTTTTGAGGTGTCCGATTATGAGTTTTAAACTCGATTTTGATTGATATCGGTTCATGTATATGTTGCTGCCCGGAAAGTACAAATGCATTGTAAATTGCATTGTAAATGTGGTTTAATGCATACTTGAGAATAGTTGTGCATTTGTTTAACATTGATGTTGAATTTTATCAGTTTCGACGCAATTCTTCGAGTAATTTTGTGATTGGATGTAGTGCTTCCCGGATATGGTAAGTGTGATACGGTGGGAAGAGAACTGACTGTTTTTTGGAATGCTGGTTTGCGTTTTGCGTTTGTTTTCGCAAAATGTCGCGGTAAGCAAGAGTCGCCACCGTCTTTTATTTTATCCAACAAGGAAAGGAAAAAAGCACAGAAAAATTCCTTTTTCGAGATGTTTCTCGGGTTCGGGAGGTAGATTATATAAAGGGAAGGTGTTAGCACCCTTTCTATCCGTGGTTGTCCACGGGCTCTTAGGTACTTGCTCAAAGTGTTTTCAAAATTTCTTTTCTTTGTGTTTGTGGGTTTGAAAAGATTTTTTGTTTGAAAGGTGTAAGTGCGAAAAGTTTTATTTTGTTTTAAAAGGAGAAAGTACTTAAGAACCATCTACCTACTCGAAAAAGGAATTAATCTGTGCAAATGTCCTTTAGACAACGCTATCCCACTATTGATGAGTAGGTAGCATCGTCGTTGGAGTTTTAAGGGTCAATTCGATTAAGGGACGTGCGGTCACTAAAGCAATGTTAGGACGCCTTAGCGGTAACCCTAATGTCTTAGATCATTTTATCCGAGGCAACGGTTTTGAGGCAACTATGATCTTTGGACAAGAGGGCGACCTCTAAAACTTCTTATACTCAATGACCACGTTCGAAGGCAACCAAGTGAGGTGTATCCTAAGAGTGCGCATGTGCGAGTGTGTTGTTTTCAGTTAATTTTATCTTTGTACATGTCATGGGTGAGCTATGTTGATTTTAGGTTAAAGATTTGATCTTGTCATGCATTTCCTATTATCAAACACCTAACAGTATATAGTTGCGGAATTTAAATTGCGGAAATTAAATCTAAACTATTACAAGGCGTCGGGTATTTACATCGCCAAAAGCACCCCCTTTAATTTAAAATGCGGAAAATAAATAAAGCGATAAATAATTAAAGTCCTATTTAAAAGCTATTACATTCCGGAAGCAAGTACAATAATATGGTAAAATTGATCGCGTGCGAGAAAATTAAATCGGCGCATTATTTAGGGTTTTGACCCTTTTTGAAAAGAAAACATTTTTTTGGTTTGTTTTTGAATTAAAAGAAATTAATTTAAGTTAATTAAATAAATAAACTAATTAATTAATTAAGAAAAAGATCTTTTTGGATTTTTGGATATTTAAAGAAAATAAAATAAATTTGGTCAAGGTTATTAAGAACCTAATTTTCTACATTGATTTTAAAGATTGCAAAAAATATTAAAAGTTAAACCTAATTAAAACTAAGTTAATTGATTAATATTTATTTACAAAAATAAAAGTGATGAATTTAATTTTAATAAATAAAATATATTTTTGTGTTTTTCATTTTTATGAGGAAAATAATTAATTGGTTAGTAATAATAAAAATAATAATTAACAAAACAATTAAATGAAAAGAAATATAAAAAAAGAAAAGAAATAACCCAAGGGGGGGTGTTGGGCCTGAAAAGGGAGTGAGAATCAGCAATTCAGAGGCCCATTTGTGAGCAAGCCTCGTTGACTCTCCAGACTCTCCACACATGCGCTGACTTGGGTGTATGATGGATCTCCCATCTGGGCCATCAGATTTGGCCTGGAGGCCATCTGGCGCTTGAGATCTGAGGGAGTATGATGCACTACAGGGCATGAGAGACGCTGGATCATCTGCAAGAAAATAACAAGAAATATGTTGGGGACCTGGGATTCGAACCCAGGTCCTATGAGCCAATGAATAACGCGCTTACCACTACACCACTGCCTTTCAATTGTTAGTGGATTAGATGACAATTATTATATGGGAAATAAACAAATTGCCAGAATTAAAAAAATAAAAACGCGCGCAATTTGAAACAGCCAATGGGAAGAGGACGCATCATCGTCTTCTTCGTTGTAAACTGGACATTTACCTGCGGAATTTTATCCGCAACAAAATCCATGTGATTAAGGTTTGGATTTTATTTGGATTTAAATTGATTAAAAATGAATTAATTCAATAAAAATCAAATAAAATAGAAAAATTAATGAATGGACATAAAACTGAAGATAGGACACGTGTTTAGTGTGACAAGATCAAATCAAGTGGAAAAAAGTGGGCCCATTTGACAAAATTTGAAGTTTTGGGGATGGTTGACTTTTGGTAATTTTGGAAAAATGCCCAACTTCAACAATACATAACTTCTTAAATTTTTAACTTTTAGAGATGTTCTTGGACTTTTTAGAAACCTTGAGATGTCTATTAACCAACCCTTTTGGTCTCATCTCATTTTGATATACCATGCTCAAGTTATAAGCTTTGGAAAAAAAGGTGTTTTTGTTGACTTTCAAAAATGACCTATAATGTCCAAATTTGTAACTTTTTGTTAGTGCATTTCTTGATCTTGGAGTGTGAAAATGGATTGTAGGAAATTGCATCCTATTCAAAATGAGCTTTGGACGGGTCATTTCTCATAAAGTATGAGAAAGTTATGCTTGGTCAAAGTTGAGTTGACTTTTCCTTCAAAATCCTAATTTAGCAACTTTTGAATCTTGATGAATTTTGAGCAATCCTTGATGAATCATGATCAAACCTTGATCAAATGATGAATTATACTTCAAAATGAGAATGTTGACAAAAAATCTTGAGGTTTGACTATTTGTAGGTCACAGTTGACTTTTGCCCTAGCACAGTCGATTTTGGGACCTCTTGAGCAATTGACTGACCAAACTTCTTCTGCAAGGCTTGAGAGTTGACATGGATGAACTTGAGAACATATTAGGACATTGGGGAGAACTTGGGGTCATTTGGGTGTAAGGACCTTGATGCAACACAAAACCCTAATTTGAGATTAACTGCCTTAGGAGATGATTTGACTGTCCAACTCTTGAGCAACCTTGAGCAACTTGGAGATTATTCTTGGCATGTCTTGAGAAATATGGGAGGGAAAATTTTGGGGTACAACAGTTGCCCCTGTTCAATCTTCTTAAACCTGAGGATATAGATTGGCTTTCGAGCCTTTCGTGATCCAAAGGTGGAAGATGATTGAACACTAGAGTGCCCAGAAATTTGCACTCGCATGATGTTGTATCAACAATGTGATGCCGGGAATGGGCTTACAGACACCATTTGGAGATTGTTAGTGGGTGGTCTGAACTTCAACTGGAATGAGAATCAGGGAGATCTTATCGGCGATCTGACTGAACCAGAGGAGGTCTTGTCTCCTTTGACTGGATTTGTATCGGAAAAATCTTTAGGAATCGATTTAACCGGACCAGAGGAGGTTTTGTCTCTTTTGACTGGATTGTCTCCTTTGACTGAATTGGTATCAGAAAAATGTTTAGGAATCGATTTAACTGGTTTTGTCTCCTTTGACTGAATTTTCTCCTTTGACTGAATTGGTATCATAAAAATCTTTAGGAATCAATTTAAATGGTCTTGTCTTTATTGACTGGATTGGCCTCAGAAAAATCTTTAGGAATCGATTTAACTGGTTTTGTCTCCTTTGACTGAATTGTCTCCTTTGACTGAATTGGTATCAGAAAAATCTTTAGGAATCGATTTAACTGGTCTTGTCTTTATTGACTGGATTGGCCTCAGAAAAATCTTTAGGAATCAATTTAACTGGTTTTGTATCCTTTGACTGGGTTGGCCTCAGAAAAATCTTTAGGAATCGATTTAACTGGTTTTGTCTCTTTTGACATAGCTGAGAACTTAACTGCATCTTACCTGAAAGGCAAAGGTCAGTCATATGCAATGCATGATATGGATCAAGCAATGATGTTCTCAACATAAATGAGATTGTATTGTATTATGTGTTTATGCATGTATCATGATGTATGGAAATGTAATGTTTTAGTTGGGAAAATAAATCCTGGAGCTGTTGGAGAATAGAGTTGAATTCTTCGTTTCCACTGGGGATGATGAACGAAGATGATAAACCTGCAAGAGAGGAGAACTCTGTTGGGGAATAAACTGATGAGGAGATTACTCCGAGGGGAATTACTCTGTGGAGAAGAGATGTTCTACTGAGAATGTCACTGATAAACTCTACTAGGGATTCCGCTGATAAGCTCCGCTGGGGATTGATTACCGTTGCTGGTGATATTAAATCTGTTGAGGATTGAATTCCTGCTTGTAAAAGGAAAGAACTTCGCTGGGGATGATCTTTCAGTTGTAACTTGTTGGGGATATCCCTGTTAGACTCTTGTGGGGATAAACCTCTGAATTCTGTTGGGAATGATCCTTTGAACTCGGCTGGGGAGATTTATTTTGTACTCCGCTGGGGGTAAACTTCCAGAGTCTACTGGGGATGATGGTTTAACTCCGTTGGGGAAGCTTCTTCAGACCGTGCTGGGGAAATATTGACTCCACTGGGGTATCTTGTACTCTGCCGGGGAATATTCTTATACTCCGTTGGGGAATATTAAGACTGTCGGGGGTACTCTTATACTTGCTGGGGAATATTAAGACCCTTTTAGTGCTGATGGTAGATAAACTCTCCGTTGGGGAATATTAAGACTGTGAAGATATCTTAGTCATATTCTTCAGCTGAATATACCTTGGTACCTGGTGGACAGAACAACTATGCAGCTCAGGCAATTCTTACTGCCCCTGTTTCTGATATTACCAGTAATTCATCTTTTGTCTCGCATGTAAATATTCATGAGCAGCAATTAATGTCAAATGCATATATAAAAAATGAACATTTGACGTTCTTTGCAAAACAAAACAGATAAAGGAAAGACAATTTGAAGTTTGTCTGAAAATGAATTTTGTATTGATTTGAAGTTTGGCCTGTAAATAAGCGTTTTTATACAAGAGGTTGACGTCCTAGTAAGAGAACGCTGCCGAATAATAGAATTTATACAATTTGTGAAAAGAAAACAAAACAGCTATGTGAATAATCCCACTGGGTTCCAACTCTGCTATTGCCTTTATGTCCTCGAGCATCTCATCACTTTGCTAGTGGTTGAAGATGAATCTGATTGATCAGTGCCTTCCGAGCTTGATAGTTGATGCCGAAGTCTGGATGCAAGGTGATCCAATGAGACATAGTGTTACGCTTTGATCCCTAATTTTTTCCTGGACCGCCCTTTCGGGTTTTCAGTCCACCGGGATACCCATTTTTTCCCAAGCCACCTTTTCAGGTTTTCGACTTGTCGGGTGTACAAATTTTTTCATTTTCATCCCTTATTTTTGCCCGAACCCTTTTGGTTCGCCGGGAAGCCCTTATTTTTGCCTAGGCCAGTCAACCTAGCGGGTCTTTGATTATGCGTAGTATCTTTTTACTATGTCTGCATTGACGGGGTGAGGAAGGTCGTCACCATCCATGGTGGTTAGAATCATAGCTCCTTCTGAGAAAATGTTCTTAACCACAAAGGGACCTTCGTAAGTAGGGGTCCATTTGCCCCTGGAATCACCTTGAGGTAGGATAATGCACTTGATTACCAGATCCCCAACTTGATACTCTTGTCGTCTGACTTTCTTGTCAAATACCTTAATCATCTGCTTTTGGTACGTTTGACCATGACCAATAGCAGTAAGTCTCTTTTTGTCGATTAGGTTCAGCTGATCAAGCCGGGTCTGGATCCAGTCATCTTCGTTCAAACCTGCATCCTTCATGATCCAAAGAGAGGGTATCTGAACTTCAATGGGCAAGACTGCCTCCATGCCATATACCAAGGAATAGGGTGTTTCCCCTGTTGACGTCCGCGCTGAGGTACGGTACCCATGAAGAGCAAACGGTAACATCTCGTGCCAGTCTTTGTATGTCACTGTCATCTTCTGCACAATCTTCTTAATATTCTTATTAGCCGCTTCGACGGCCCCATTCATCTTCGGCCGGTAGGGAGAAGAGTTGTGATGCTGTATCTTGAATTGCTCGCAGAGCTCAGTGATCATTTTGTTGTTGAGATTGGTACCATTGTCCATAATGATCCTCTCTGGTACACCGTATCGCCAAATCAGATTGTGCCGAATGAACCGTGCCATGAAGTTCTTGGTTACAGTGGCAAAGGAAGCTGCTTCCACCCACTTTGTAAAGTAATCAATTACTACCAGGATGAAGCGATGCCCGTTGGATGTCGTAGGTCTGATCTCGCCGATCATATCAATGTCCCACATTGCAAAAGGCCAAGGTGTCGTTAAGACGTTCAGGGGAACCAGAGGTATGTGTACCTTATCAGCATAGACTTGGCACTTATGACATGTCCGAGAATGCTGATAACAGTCGGCTTCCATTGTGGACCAGTAATATCCTGCCCGAAGGATTTTCTTTGCCATGGTGTGTCCACTGGAATGAGTTCCGAAAGTACCTTCATGTAACTCCACCATGATCCTTTCTGCTTCATTCTTATCCACACAACGCAGTAAGGTCGAATCATGGTTACACTTGTAAAGAATGCCATTGCTGATGAAGAACTTCGCCGCGAACCTCCTCAGAAACTTCTTGTCATTAACAGATGCACCCTCGGGGTATTCCCGAGCTTTAAGATACCTTTTCACCTCATGATACCAGGGCTTTTCTGTTACCTCTTCAGTCTCAAGATCACAACAATGTGCAGGTTCGTCCAATCTTTCAATGACAATTCGGGGAGCTTCGTTGTTCCAATTGACCTTGAACATAGAAGACATTGTAGCCACCGCGTCTGCCAACTGATTCTCCTTTCTAGGGAAGTGTTCAAAGGTTATCTCCTCGAAATGGGGAAGCAATGTCAATACGTAATCCTTGTAAGGAATAAGGTTCGGGTGTTTCGTATCCCACTTGCCTTTGATCTGACTGATCACGAGATTGGAATCTCCGAAGACACTTAGAAACTTAATCCTTAGGTCAATTGCTGCTCGAAGACCCATAATGCATGCTTCATACTCCGCCATGTTGTTGGTTGAGTTGAAACATATTCGGGCGGTAAATGGAGTATGAGAGCCTTTAGGAGATATGATCACGGCGCCAATGCCATTACCCAAAGAGTTTGAAGTCCATCAAAGTACATAGACCATCGAGATCCTTCCTCAGGTCCTTCATCCGGTCCAGGTGTCTCACAATCAGTTACCAACATGATATTCTCGTCCGGAAATTCAAAGTTCATAGACTGGTAATCATCCACTGCCTGATGTGCCAAATGATCTGCCAACACACTTCCCTTAATTTCCTTTTGGGTCGTATATTGGAGGTCATACTCAGTTAAGATCATCTGCCATCTTGTTATTCTTTCGGACAAGGCAGGATTTTCGAAGATATACTTGATTGGATCCATCTTTGATATCAACAGAGTAGTGTGAGTCAACATATACTGTCTCAGTCGGCGAGCAGCCCATGCCAAAGCGTAACAAGTTTTCTTGAGCAGTGAGTATCAGGTCTCACAGTCGGTAAAATTTTTGCTAAGGTAATAAATAGCATGCTCTTTTCGGACAGACTCGTCATGCTGATCCAGCACACACCCCATTGAGTTGTCGAGTACTGTCAAGTATAAGATCAGAGGTCTCCCTTCAACTGGTGGCATCAGAATGGGTGGCTCTTGGAGATACTCTTTGATCCTTTCGAAAGCGGCCTGACATTTATCGTTCCAACGTACCACTTGATCTTTCTTCAATAGCTTGAAGATTGGCTCACAAGTAGTATTTAGGTGCGAGATTAATCGGGCAATGTAATTCAGTCGTCCCAGGAAGCCTCTGACTTCTTTCTCTGTTCTGGGAGCTGGCATCTCTTGTATGGACTTCACTTTTTCCAGATCCACTTGAATACCTTTGTCGCTTACGACGAAATCCAGCAGCTTACCAGATCTCACCCCGAAGGTGCACTTGTTCGGGTTTAACCTCAGCTTGTACAACTTTAACCTGTCAAATAGCTTCTGCAGATGGTCAAGGTGTTCTTCCTCAGTATGGGACCTTGCAATCATATCGTCAACGTATACTTCAATCACATGATGGATCATGTCATGAAACAAAGCGACCATAGCACACTGATACATTGCCCTAACATTCTTTAACCCAAAAGGCATGACCTTGTAGCAAAAGGTACCCCACTGAGTAACAAAGGTTGTTTTCTCCATGTCTTCGGGAGCCATCTTGATCTGAATATAATCGGAGAAACCATCCATAAAGGAGAATACCTTGTGCTGAGCGGTGTTTTCAACCAGAACATCGATATGAGGCAGAGGGAAATCATCCTTGGGGCTCGCCCTATTCAGATCCCTGTAGTCAACACACATTCGAACCTTACCATCCTTCTTCGGTACAGGAACCACATTGGCAACCCACTGAGGGTAAGAAGTAACTGCTAGAAAACCGACGTCAAATTGTTTCATAACCTCAGCCTTGATTTTCTCAGACATCTATGGGCGCATACCGCGGACCTTCTGTTTCACTGGAGGACAATCTTCCTTGGTGGGAAGGCGATGAACCACAATATCAATATCCAACCCAGGCATATCTTCGTAAGACCAGGAAAAGATCTCAACATAGTCACACAGCATCTGAATCAACCGTTGCTTCACACTAAGCTCCAGATTTGACCCGATCTTAACTTCCTTCTTGTCTATATCAGTACCCAGATTCACTGTTTCCACCGGCTCTTCGTGCGGCTGAATGGCCCTCTCTTCTTGGAGTAACAGTCTTGCAAGTTCACCAGGAACTTCGCAATCATCTTCACCTTCGTCTTTGGCTAATTTGATCGGATTTTCAAAGTCATAACTGGCAGTAGCAGAGTCGTTACCAGTGAGATCCAGAGTGGATGTGGATCTGTATATGTGAGTGTGTGTAAATAACTGTTTTGCAATATATAATAAAGAAAAACAAGGAGCACAAGATATGAAATACAAGAACGTCCAATGCTTTTATTAATGATATATGAAAATGCCACACATAAAGCCCTCACAAATGAAGCCACGGTGCCCCGGGTAAGACACTGGGCCATAAAGTTTAAAACATTGTCTGTTACAAATTCAAAATAAAAAGTTTCATTACTGGGTGATAACAGAAACGAGCATAGAATCCTTCGCTATCCATTTGCTTAATCCACCGTTGGCAGTCGGGTAGATCCAACTGTCGATATCAAACTCTTCATCATCATCATCCCTGATAGCATTCACCCCTGCGTCTTGTTTAGGCTTTTCTGGTGCTCCGAACTCGATCTCTTTCGCATCAATCAAGTCTTGTACCTTGTTCTTCAAGACCCAACAATCATCCGTATTATTCCCCTGGCTATCAGAGTGAAAAGCACAACGGGCATTAGGGTTGTACTTCGGTGACGTTGTATTTGGATTCTTTGGGGCCTCCTTTGGATTTACCAGGTTGGTCTTCAACAACTGTGGCAGGATCTGAGATAAGGTCATGCTGAGACGGGTGAATTGCCTTCGAGGTCTTTCGTCCTTTTGTTGATTGTTGTATTGAGGAGCACCAGCAGGTTTTGAAATAACAACCGCATTAACAGCTTGGCAGTGTTCAGGTCTATTCTGTCTTTTCGAATTGTAGACAGCACTGGACTCTTTCTTAAAAAGCTTCTTCTCGGTGCTTGATAAAGTACCCTTCTGTATCTTACCAGCCTTAATACCATCCTCAATCCTCTCACTGGTCATAATAAGCTCCATAAACCCAGACGAAGAGCTCCCAATCAGGTGGTTGAAAAATGGACCAGACAGGGTCCCCAGAAACATATCCACAAGCTCACGATCAGCTAAGGGTGGTTGTACTCTTCCGGCGAGGTCTCTCCACTTCTGAGCATAATCTTTGAATCCTTCACCTGTTCCCTTTGACATACCCTGGAGTTGGGTACGCGTAGGAGCAAGGTCAGAGTTGTACTGGTACTGCCTGTAGAAAGCAGTAGCCAAATCTTCCCAACTGCGAATACTGGATCTGTCCAACTGGTAGAACCACTCAAGCTGAGTCCCTGAGAGACTGTCTTGAAAGAAATGGATCCATAAGTTTTTATCAGCGGTGTACGGCTGAATCTTCCTTACATATGACCGAAGGTGCAGCTTCAGACAAGAAACTCTGTCATACTTAGCAAAGGCATGTGCCTTGAACTTGTGGGGAATTACTACCCCATATGATAGACCCAGATCACCAAAGTCCAGACCAGGCACTTTCTGAACTTCCATAGCACTCAACCGGTCTTCCAGTTGCTTGTACCTATCCTCAGCAGGAGGATACTGTTCTTCATCGAAGTCCGTCTCGTTGTCGGAGACCACAGGGCTAGGAGCCCTCCTTTCCTCTTGACTATCTTTCCCTCCAGATGAGGTAGTCAGATCAACTTCATCTGTAGCCTGTTTCCAAACCTGTGCCCCGTGTTGAACAGGATTGTCCTCTTCTTCTTCTTCTTCTCTTTCAGAATCAAGGTCTTCAGGTCTTGCTGACCCTTAGCTAGATTCATGAACAGCTCTTGGAATTGGGCATTCTAGGCCTGGAGGGCCTTGATGGCTTGCTCATTTGAAGGTTCAGCAAACATGATGAGTGCTGAAATAAACAGCAAAGAAGATAAGAGACCTGTAATGGGTACCTGTTTATGAAGTGCATGGGATGAAATGCGTATGATTATGATTTCAAAGACAATCGGGAGATTCAAATTTGTAAACAAGAAATGAAACACACTTTATTAGATAAACGTCAAAATTCAAATTGTTCAACTGATGCCCTCAGGGCGTTACATGAAAGGAAATACTGAAAAGTAAATAAAAACTGGAAAGGAAATCATCAAAGGTCCATCAATGCTCCCATGGTCTCTTCTTATCAGTGCAGACATAGTCATTAAGAATACGCTCGTTCTCCAACTGTCTAGTCAACCTCTGGATCTTCTGCTCTTGCTCGTTGAACTTCTCTCGGTAAGAATCCCGTTCTTCCCTCAGTTGCATCCAAGATCTCTTCAGTGCCCCAATGTCAGTGGGCATATAAGGATGGAGAATGGTTGGAAGAACTCCTTCTTCATTAGCAACTTCAAGAGTGACAGGCCGGACAACTTCATATGGCATACCTATATTTTGGGCACGGATGTGGACCCATCTGAGATATGGCGCCATCAGGAGTGAAGTCTTTGGGCCCAGCTCATGTGGATCAGATTGGTGAACTCTATCCCAAGCCCTTATGAATCTGTGGTGTAGCTTGTCGCTATCCCCTTGAAAATCAAAGATGACATGAGGAATTAGCATCTCATGAGGTCCTTCCCTTCTGGCACGCCCAAACTGACGTAGAGCTAAGCATAGGTTGTAAGAAATTCCTCCATGGGTTCCTAACAGTGGAACATTGGGGTACTCCCCACAGCAATCAATGACAGTCACCTCGTCCATACCCTTGAGAGTCCAGATGATGTCATTATGAGAGAGAGACATCACCCTATAAGCCCAGCCCATGCCTTCTTTATTCTTCAGCACTGACTTGAGAAGGTGCGAAATAAACCACCTTTCCAATAATGGAGCACAGCACATCAAGGTTCCCCACTTTCGGGCACTACGAGCATAGAGCTGATGAAGGATGTCACCCAAGAGAGTGGGTACCGGATTCCGAGAGATGAAGATCTTTATCGCATTAACATCAACAAAGGAGTCAGAATTTGGAAACAATACCAAGCCATATATCAAAAGAGCCAGAATATCCTCGAATGCCTTGAAGTCCAGACTATCCCAGAAATAGTTAGCCTTACTGTGATCGGTGGATCTGGAACTGACTGTTTAATGCTGGTTCGCGAAATGTCGCGGAAGCAAGAGTCGCCACCGTCTTTTATTTTCTCTAAATGAAAAGGACAAAAGCACATAAAAATTCCTTATAGAGATTGCTCTCGGTTCGGGAGGTAGATTATAGAAAGGGAAGGTGTTAGCACCCTTTCTATCCATGGTTATCCATGGGCTCTTAGATACTTGCTCACTTGTGTTTTCAAAATGGTTTGTTTGCTTTTCAACTGTGGGTTTTAAAAAGTTTCTTTGAAAATTTCAGTTCGACTCTTGTATCGGTCCTCAAGAGTGTTTGAAAAATTGCTTTCGAAAGCTTTTTGAAAAGGTGTCGGTGTGAAAAGTATTTTTGATTTTGTTTTGAAATTAGAGCAAGTATCTAGAGTCGTCTACCTACCCTAAGGAATTCGTCTGTGTAAATGTCCTTTAAAGTAGTGCCATCCCACCATTGAGGGGTAGGTAGCACCACCGTTGGAGGTGTTCGGGTCAATTCGAGGTTCGGGACATGGTGATCACCAGAGCAATAGGAAGATACCTTAGAAGCTACCCTCATGCCAGGTTCCCAGATCATGAGGACTTACTAAGACATCTTCTACTCGACAATCACCTTTCGAGAGGCAAGGCAACAGTGAGGCGTACCCTAGGGGTGGTGTGTGATTTGTGTGTCGTTTTCAGATATTTTGTCTTGTTCATGTCATGGGTGATCTACGCTTTTGTTTTTATTTTGTCATTCATTCTTGCATGCAATTTATTAGCAGTTAAAAAGTTGCGAGAAATATAAAGTTCCTAAGCTATTACAAAGGCGCGGGTCCACATCGCCAAATTAAATCCAGGACCCGATTTGACATAAAATAAAGATGCGAGAAATATAAATATTTAATTTACACGGCTTTGGGAGAATTACATTAATATTTAGAAGAAGGAATAAGAATAAAACGCGCGAAGGGAATAAAAATCGGGAATGCGAGGGCGTTGGACCCTTTTTAATGAAATTAAATTATATTAACAAATTAATTAAATTAAAATGAAAAGAAATTATTTTTTTGAGTTTTTGTATTTATGAATTTTTTAATGAGAACTAAATGAAATTAAGTAATTAACCCTAATTCTAGCTATTTTTAATTTATTAAGAAAATATGAAAATTAAACCTAAAATTAAACCTAATTAATTAATGCAATTTGATTTATAAAAATAAATAATTAATTATTAGTGAGGAGAAAATAAAAGAAAAAGTAATTAATTTAATTAAAACCTAATTCTACAAATTTTAAGTTTATTGAAAAAATGTCAAAATTAAGTTTAAGAATAAAACTAATTAATTTACAAAAATAAGTTTAAATGAAATATATTTTATTTTTTATGACTTTCTGATTTTTATTATTTTTATGTTTTATGAAAATAAATTAATTTAAAGAATTAAAAAAAAGAAATAATTGAAACAAATAAAATAAAAAAAGAAAAGAATTGCAAAACCTTAGGGGGTTCTGTCCCCAATTGGGAGGTATAATTTAGCATTTTTGGCCCATCTTTGGAGGCCTTTTGTTGACTTTCCAGGGTAGCATGTGCGTGCATTGACTGAGGCCTAGGATATTCTTCAAATCTGGACCTTTGGATTGGGATCATGGGATGCGTGGCAAGCTGAGATTGTGGGCGTATGGTGGATGTTTGGAGGGAGCGCCGCATAGGAAGATGTAATGGAAAATAATATGAGAAAGGGAGGGGGACCTGGGATTCGAACCCAGGTCCTAGAGGTTACCAATCCCACGCCTGACCAGTGGAGCTGCTAATACGCATTGTACATAGAATAGCCAATAAATAATATAAGAGATAAATGGTCAGTGGCCTAGAAACAATAAAAAACGCGCGTTAATTCAAATTGCTCAATCAGATGATGCCACATAGTCTTCTTCTTCGTTGTCTTGCTTTTTCCTGAAACATAAAAAGAATTAGCGGGGATTTTAAACCCCACCAAAATGTAACCTTTTTAAAAATAGTCTTCTTCGTTGTCTTGCGATTAGTGTGTTGTGTTCGTCCAAGCTTCCTGAGTTTGACCATGGCACTGAGAAGTTCTAATTTTACAGTATACAAAAATGCCCAATTTCATAGTTTTGTAACCCTAACCATCTTCCATGGTGATTCTTCATATGATGCGTGAAAACTCAATTAAAACCTACAGTTAGCTTTAGAATGGTCCAATGAACATAAATCAAATATTAAAAACTACAAAAAACGCATGAATCATGATGCAAGCATATGAAAAAAATCATGTACAGGACACGATCGTTCTACCGTTTCTTTGCGTTAGAATGGATGGTTTTGATCTGAAAACCTTCCTTGAAGTCTCAGGAAGGCAATGGAATAATTATTTGATCTTGAAAAGCCTTAGAATCGTGATTTCAGTTTTGGAATTTCTTGATAAAATTGCAAAGTTGTTTATGGTGTTTCTGCGCAGCTTAGAGGTCCTCAGCACTATGGTTGGCTTCCTGCTTATGTATGGAATGATTAGGGTTGAAAATTGGATCCAAAAAACCTTTGCATTGATGGAAAGATATTTGATTTTTCATGCATATATTTTTCAATCTTTTCCATGCATATTTGATACCAATCATGTCCAATCAACTTGATTCTTTCCCTATCTGATCATGCACGAAATCTTGAGGTTATTCCATGCATAAAAAGATTTAAAAAGTTTGCTTTGGTATTTTCCACATATTTATTTTAATTAAATGAATTATTAGCAATTAAAAATTCAAATAAATAAATAAAAATGATGAAAAACTTCCCTTTGGGCCAAATGGTCGTGCACATGCTTTGGATGATGAATCTTGGAAGAAAATGTGGCCCATTAGCAATTTTAAGACATTTGAAGCAAAGTTGACTTTTCAAAATATCCAAAAATTTCCCAACTTCCACAAGGCATATCTTGCTCAATGTTTAAGCTTTGATCATGTTCTTGGACATTTTGGAAAGGTCTTGAAGTCCTCTAACCAATGTCTTTTGTCCCATGTCATTTTTATTTACCAATCTCAAGTTATGGCCTTTGACTTAAAGTCCCTTTTTGTTGACTTTTGAAAATGACCTATAATGTTGAAATTGATAACTTTTTGTGAGAGCATTTCTTGGACTTGAAGTGTGAAGAGGAGTTGTAGGAAATGTCTTTCTCTTCAAAATGAGCTTTGGATGGAATTTTTCTGATAATCCATGTGGAAGTTATGCCTTGGTCAAGTTACAGTTGACTTTTTCAACTGTCCAAATATGGAAACTTTTGCATCTTGAGACTTTTTGAGCCAAACTTTGAGAATCATGATCAAGCATTGATCAAATGATGTTTGTGGCTTCAAAATGAGATTTTGACCAAAAATTTGAACTTTTGACTGTCAAATGACCATTTTACCCCTGCAGTTGACTGCTGAGCAATTAAGGTTTTTGACTGTGCAATTTTGTGCTGTAAGTCTTGAAACTTGACATGAGGATGCTTGACCATGTTTATAGGCATGTGGGACTTGATTGGACCCTTGGAAACTTCATTTTCTTTGTCAGAACCAAAACCCTAATTTTTGACTGTTAGGAGGCCCTTGAACTGTGCAACCCTTGGGGAATTTTGAAGCATGATTTTTGCAATTCTTGAAGAATATGGGAGGGCAAATTTTGGGGTACAACAGTTTCCCCTGTTCAATCTTCTTAGACCTGAGGATGCAGATTGGCTGACGTGCCTTTCGTAATCTGAAGGTGGAAGATGATTGAACACTAGAGTGCCTAGAAATTTGCGCTCACATAGTAGTGTGATGTGGGGAATGGGCTTACAGATGCCATTTGGAGATTGATGGATAGGATGATGGGCTTACAGATGCCATGCTAGGAGATGATGGATGGTGGATGGGCTTATAGATGCCATCTGGGTGTCGATCGCGTAAGAGATTCCTTAGCGAGAGCTTGCGTACCTGCAAAAGAAAAATGAGTACCTAGCATGTTACCGGAGCTGGTCTTCAAATTCTTTGTGTAGATGTGTCCTGTCTGGTTACAGGAGCTGGATCTGGAGCTTCAAAAGGTGATGAATGAACCAGGGATGGTTACTACCTCAACAGGAACGGTGAGAGAACCTTGGACGATTACTACCTCAACAGGAACGCTGAGAGAATCTTGGGCGACTTCAATCTCAACAGTAACGCTGAGAGAATCTTGGGCGACCTCAACCTCAACAGTAACGCTGAGAGAATCTTGGGCGACTTCAAACTCAACAGTAACGCTGAGAGAATCTTGGGCGACCTCTACCTCAACAGTAACGCTGAGAGAATCTTGGGCGACTTCTACCTCAACAGTAACACTGAGAGAATCTTGGGCGACTTCTACCTCAACAGTAACGCTGAGAGAATCTTGGATATCTTCTACTGAGTCTTTATCAGGAAAATCTGTTAGGGGTCGATTTAGCTGGACTAGAGAAGGCCTTTGACTGGATAAGAAACAGTAAAATCTTAGGGTCGATTTAACTGAACCGGTCTAGGTCTTGAAATCTTCAACTGGATAAGAAACAGGGAGATCTTAGGGTCGATCTGACTGAACCAGAGAAGGCCTTTGACTGGATAAGAAACAGGAAAATCTTAGGGTCGATTTAACTGAACCGGTCTAGGTCTTGAAATGTCTTCAACTGGATAAGAAACAGGGAGATCTTAGGGTCGATCTGTCTGAACCAGAGGAGGCCTTGGACTGGATAAGAAACAGAAAAATCTTAGGGTCGATTTAACTGAACCGGACAAGGTCTTGAAATCTTCAACTGGATAAGAAACAGGGAGATCTTAGGGTCGATCTGACTGAACCAGAGAAGGCCTTTGACTGGATAAGAAACAGTAAAATCTTAGGGTCGATTTAACTGAACCGGACAATGTCTTGAAATCTTCAACTGGATAAGAAACAGGGAGATCTTAGGGTCGATCTGACTGAACCAGAGAAGGCCTTTGACTAGATAAGAAACAGTAAAATCTTAGGGTCGATTTAACTGAACCGGTCAAGGTCTTGAAATGTAGCTGAGAACTTAACTGGATCTTTCTTGAAAGGTAAAGGTCAGTCATATGCAATGCATGATATGGATCAAGCAATGATGTTCTCAACATAAATGAGATTTGTAAGATGCGATGCGTATATGCATGCTATAATGTATGGAGATATGATGAACGTATATATTCGTCTTAGGAAAATAAATCCTTGACGGGTGCCGGGAAGTCACTCCTGGGCTGATGTTGGAGAATAGATTTTTGCTTCCGCTGGGGATGATAGTTGCAAGAATACCGGTAGGAGAAGATAACTCCGTTGGGGAATAAACTTGGCGAATGGATTACTCTGCGGGGAGAAAAGTACTATAACGATCTTGCTGGGAAGCAATACTCTGTGGGGAGAGAGGTACTTGCTGAAATGTTGATGGTAACTTCGCTGGGGATACCATTGTTGTGTTGGAAGTGTTAATAGACTTCGCTGGGGATAAGAAGACTTCGTCGAGGACGCTCTTTCCATGGCTTTTGGCTGAGGATAACCCAGTTATATCCTGGTAAGGAAATAACTCTTTGAATAAAGTCGGGGGACGCGTTCGTGCTCTGCGAGGACAAGCTTCCAGGATCTACTGGGGATAAGCTTACTGCTTGGGGAGATGGATTCCAACTTTCCTGGGGAAACTAGATTGGACTCTCCTGGGGAAGCTTTGAACTGTATCGGGGAAGTGACTTCATTGAATGTCTGATATACCGCCGGGGAACAATCTTTAGGTCAAGACTGCCGGGGATGCTTGTTAAGAATATCCGTATATGTTGTGCCGGGGAACGTTGAGCTCTGCGAGAGGATACCCAACTTCCTTAAGGTTTGATAATAGCTTTGTTTGGGGAGAGTGCACTGACTTGCTAGCTCACTCTCTGGGGAATTAAGATATACTGGTTGTGTTCTTCAGCTGAACCTACCTTGGTACCTTGGTGGACGGAACAATTAGATTGCTTAGACAACTCTTTATTGCCCCTGTTTCTAATGTTACCTGTAATTAATCCTTTGTTTCGTATGCAAATATTCACGAGTTAGCAAATTATTGTCAATGCATATATCACAAATTGAACCTTGGACGTTCTTCGCAAAACAAAACAGAAAAGGAAAAACAATTGGCAATTTTAACTGAAAAGTGATTTTTGTATTGATTTTGAATTTGCCTGTAAAAATAGGCGTTTATGTACAAGAGGCTGACGTCCTAGTAAGAGAACACCGCCGAAAAAAAGAGTTTATACAGTTTTGTACAAGAGAAAATAAAACAGCTGTGTGAAATAAATGATCCCACTGGGTTTCAACTCTGCTATTGCCTTTATATCTCCGAGCGTCTCATCACTTGATGACCTTAGTTGATGATGAAGCTGACTGATCGATGCCGTCTGAACTTGATGTAGGTACCGGATTCTGGATGCAAAGTGATCCAATGAGACATAGTTTACGCTTTATCCCTAACTTTTTCCTGGACCGCCCTTTCGGGTTTTCAGTCCACCGGGATACCCATTTTTGCCCAAGCCACCTTTTCAGGTTTTCGACTTGCCGGGTGTGCAGATTTTTTTTCATTTCATCCCTTCATTTTGCCCGAACCCTTTTGGTTCGCCGGGAAGCCCTAACTTTTGCCTAGGCATGTCAGCCTAGCGGGTCTTTTATTATGCGTAGTATCTTTTTACTATGTCTGCATTGGCGGGGTGAGGAAGGTCGTCACTATCCATGTTGGTTAGAATCATGGCTCCTCCTGAGAACACATGCTTAACCACAAATGGTCCTTCGTACGTAGGGGTCCATTTGCCCCTTGGATCACTCTGAGGAAGGATGATTCGCTTGATTACCAGATCCCCAACTTGATATTCCTGTGGTCTGACCTTTTTGTTAAATGCCCTGATCATCCGTTTTTGGTACGTCTGACCATGACAGATAGCAGCAAGTCTCTTTTCATCAATTAAGTTTAGCTGATCAAGTCGTGTCTGGATCCAATCATCTTCACTCAGATCTGCATCCTTCATTATCCGGAGAGAGGGTATCTGTACTTCGATCGGTAAAACTGCCTCCATACCGTAGACCAAGGAGAAAGGAGTTGCCCCGGTTGACGTCCTGGCTGAGGTACGATACCCATGTAGAGCGAACGGTAACATCTCGTGCCAATATTTATAGGTCACTGTCATCTTCTGCACGATTTTCTTGATATTTTTATTTGCTGCTTCTACAGCCCCATTCATCTTCGGTCTGTAAGGAGAAGAGTTGTGGTGCTGTATCTTAAACTGCTCGCAGAGCTCAGTGATCATCTTGTTATTAAGATTGGTACCGTTGTCTGTAATGATTCTTTCAGGGACGCCGTATCGACAGATTAGATTATGCCGAATGAACCGTGTCACAACCGTCTTGGTTACCGTAGCGTAGGAAGCTGCTTCGACCCACTTCGTGAAGTAATCAATCGCTACCAGGATGAAGCGATGCCCGTTAGATGCCGTAGGTTTAATCTCACCGATCATATCTATGCCCCACATTGCAAACGGCCAAGGCGCAGTCAGAACATTCAGAGGAACTGGGGGAACATGCACCTTGTCTGCATAAATCTGGCATTTATGGCATGTCCGAGAGTGTTGGTAGCAGTCTGCTTCCATTGTGGACCAGAAATACCCTGCTCGAAGGATCTTCTTTGCCATAGTGTGTCCACTGGAATGTGTTCCGAAGGTCCCTTCATGTAACTCTTCCATGATCCTTTCTGCTTCTGTCTTGTCCACACAACGTAGTAAAGTCGAATCATGGTTTCGCTTATACAGGATGTCGTTGCTAAGGAAGAACTTCGCTGCGAACCTTCTTAGAAACTTCTTATCATTGACAGACGCACCTTCAGGGTATTCCTGAGCTTCCAAATATCTCTTCACCTCATGGTACCAAGGCTTCTCAGTCACCAACTCAGTCTCGAGATCACAACAGTATGCCGGTTCGTCCAGTTTCCAGATGATGATTCGGGGAGCCTCATTGTCCCATTTGACCTTGAACATAGAAGACATCGTAGCTAACGCGTCCGCTAACTGATTCTCCTCTCTCGGGAAATGTTCAAAGGTTATCTTCATGAAGTGGGGGATCAAGGTCAACACACATTCTCTGTAAGGAATAAGATTCGAATGTTTTGTATCCCACTCTCCTTTGATCTGATTGATCACGAGAGCGGAATCTCCGAAGACACTCAGAAACTTGATCCTTAAGTTGATCGCAGCTTGGAGATCCATGATGCATGCCTCATACTCCGCCATGTTGTTGGTACAGTTAAAACATAGTCGGGCAGTGAGTGGAGTATGAGTACCTTGAGGGGATATGATTACAGCGCCGATGCCGTTACCCAAAGCGTTGGAGGCTCCGTCAAAGTGCATAGACCATCAGGATCCTTCTTCAGGTCCTTCGTCCGGTCCAGGTACTTCACAATCAGTCACTATCATGATGCTCTCGTTCGGAAACTCGAAGTTCATTGACTGATAGTCATCTACTGCCTGATGTGCCAAGTGGTCTGCCAATACACTACCTTTGATGGCTTTCTGCGTTGTATACTGAATGTCGTATTCTGTCAAGATCATTTGCCATCTTGCTATTCTCCCAGACAGAGCAGGCTTTTTAAATATGTACTTTATAGGATCCATCTTTGAGATCAACAAGGTAGTGTGAGTCAGCATATACTGTCTCAGCCGGCGAGCAGCCCATACCAAAGCGCAACAAGTTTTCTCAAGCAGTGAGTATCGGGTCTCACAGTCGGTAAACTTTTTGCTAAGGTAATAAATGGCATGCTCTTTTCGGCCAGACTCGTCATGCTGCCCCAGCACACACCCCGTTGAGCTGTCAAGTACTGTTAGGTATAGTATCAGAGGTCTCCCTTCAACCGGTGGCATAAGGATGGGTGGTTCTTGGAGATACTCCTTAATTTTGTCAAAAGCAGCCTGACATTCATCATTCCAACGTACTACCTGATCTTTCTTCAGCAGCTTGAAGATTGGTTCACAAGTAGCAGTTAGGTGCGAGATGAATCGAGCAATGTAATTCAGGCGTCCTAAAAAGCCTCTGACCTCTTTCTCTGTCTTAGGAACTGGCATCTCTTGAATAGCTTTGACCTTGGCGGGGTCCACTTGAATACCCTTATCACTTACAACGAAGCCTAGCAACTTCCCCGATCTTACCCCGAAGGTGCACTTGTTCGGGTTCAACCTTAGCTTGTACAACTTCAGGCGGTCAAACAACTTCTGCAGATGATCAAGGTGTTCCTCCTCAGTCTGGGACCTTGCAATCATGTCGTCAACATACACTTCTATCTCATGATGGATCATGTCATGAAATAAAGCAACCATAGCACGTTGGTAGGTTGCCCCAGCGTTCTTCAGTCCAAAAGGCATGACCTTGTAGCAGAAGGTGCCCCACTGAGTAACAAATGTAGTCTTTTCCATGTCCTCAGGTGCCATCTTGATCTGATTGTAACCTGAAAAACCATCCATGAAAGAGAACACCTTATGCTGAGCTGTATTGTCAACCAGGACATCAATGTGAGGTAGGGGGAAGTCATCTTTGGGGCTGGCCCTGTTCAGATCCCTGTAATCGACACACATTCTGACCTTACCGCCCTTCTTAGGTACCGGCACCACATTAGCAACCCACTGAGGGTAAGAAGTCACTGCAAGGAACCCGACATCAAACTGTTTCATAACCTCGACTTTGATCTTCTCAGACATCTCTGGACGCATACGGCGGACCTTTTGCTTAACCGGAGGGTAGTCTTCCTTAGTAGGCAAGTGATGGACCACAATATCGGTATCCAACCCGGGCATGTCTTCGTAGGACCAGGAAAAGATCTCCATATAATCATGTAGCATCTGAGTCAACCGTTGCTTCACGCTGAGCTCTAGGTTGGCACCAATCTTTACCTCCTTTATGTCTGTCTCAGTACCCAGATTTATTGTTTCCACCGGCTCTTCATGTGGTTGAATTGCCCTCTCTTCCTGGAGTAACAGTCTTGAAAGCTCGCCAGGCACTTCGCAATCATCTTCACCTTCGTCTTCGGCTAAGTTGATCGGATTTTCGAAGTCATAACTGACAGTAGCAGAGTCATTACCAGTGAGATCCAGAGTGGATTGAAACCTGTATGAGTGAGTGTGTGTAAATACAGCTGTTTTGAAATATATAAAGGAAGGAAAGAAAGAAAAGGAGCATAAGATTTGAAATGCGAGAAAACGTCCAAGATCTTTATTCATGATACATGAAATGACAATTTATATGCCCTCACAAATAAAGCCAACGGTGCCCCGGGTAAGACACCGGGCCATAGAGTTTTAATTGTTTATTACAAATAACAAAACATAGGAATTCATTACTCAGTAACAAGGGAAACAGGTAGATTGTCTTTTGCACTCCAATTGCTAGGTCCACTGTCGGTTGCCGGGTAAATCCAGCTATCAAACTCAGCTTCATCCACCTCATCTTCGTCCCTAATAGCATTCACTCCATGAGCAGGCAAGGGAGCTGTCACTACATTAGGTTTCTCAGATGCCTCAAATTGTACCTCCTTGGCGTCAATAAGGTCCTGCAGCTTGTTCCTTAAGGCCCAGCAGTCATCAGTGGAATGCCCTGGGCTATCGGAGTGATAAGCACAGCGGGCATTTGGATTGTATTTAGGAGAGGCCGTATTCACAACCTTCGGGGCCTCTCTGACAGTTACTAGGTTGGTGGATAGCAACTGCGGCAAGATCTGCGATAAAGTCATACTCAAACGGGTGAACTCTCTTCTAGGTCTTTCAGCCCTTTGAGGATTGGTTTGCCGAGGAGCGGCAGCAGGCTTAGCAATCATCACCGCATTGACAGATTGGCGGCGCTCAGGCTTCTCTTGTCTTCTAGACCCATATACAGCACTGGCCTCCTTTTTGAAGGGTTTCTTCTCAGAACTTGACGATGCACCCTTCTGAATTTTACCAGACTTCATCCCAGCCTCTATTCTCTCTCCAGTCAGAATAAGATCAGTAAACCCTGCAGACGAGTTACCGATAAGATGGTTGAAAAATGGCCCAGATAGGGTCCCCAAGAACATGTCTACTAACTCCCGGTCAGTCAACGGAGGCTGCACTCTGCCAGCCAGATCCCTCCACTTCTGTGCGTACTCTTTAAAACCTTCGCTTGACCCTAACGACATACCCTGGAGTTGGGTACGTGTAGGGGCAAGGTCGGCATTATATTGATACTGCTTATAGAAAGCAGTAGCCAAATCCTCCCAGTTACGAACCTTGGTCCCATCCAGCTGATAGAACCATTCGAGATGAGTCCCTGAAAGACTCTCCTGGAAGAAGTGGATCCACAAATTCTTGTCCACTGAGTACGGTTGAATCTTCCGCACATAAGACCTGAGGTGTAGCTTGGGACAAGACGCCCCGTCATACTTGGTAAAGGATGGTGCTTTGAACTTATGAGGAATGATCACACCAGTAGACAAACCCAAGTCTCTGAAATCCAGCCCAGGCACTTGTTGGATCTCCATAGCATTCAATCTGTCTTCCAACTGCTTATATCTATCTTCTGCAGGAGGATACTGTTCCTCATCAAAATCAGTCTTGTTGTCAAAGACTACCGGACTAGGACCTTTTCCCCCCTTGGGGACTACTCTTGCCTATAGAAGAACCAGCCTCTTCATTCTGCAGAGTGTTGCCAAACCTTCGGCCCGAGTTAAAAAGAACAGTTCTTCCCTTCTTCTTCTTCTCCTTCTTCAGGAGCAGAGCCTTCAGCTCTTCTTGGCCCTGAGCCAAACCCATGATTAGTTCCTGAAATTGTGCATTATGCGCCTGAAGAGCCTTGATAGACATCTTGGTTGATGATGAGTCAGGATTCATGATGCTGAAATAAACAGCGAAGAACAGTAAGCAACCTGAAAAGAAGAAAACCTGCTATGCACATGATGAATGGAATGCGTATGATTTATGTTTTCAAAGACAATCGGGAATCAACTTTGTAAACAAAAAGGAACACACTTCATTAGATTCAACTTTGAAACTTTAAATTGTTCAACAGGTTGCCCTTAGGCGTTACATGAAAGGGAAATACTGAAAAGGGAAATAAAACTGCAAAAGAACATCCAGAGCTCCTTATTGATCCCATGGTCTCCTCTTCTCAGTACGGATGTAAGCATTCAGAGCTCGCTCATTCTCCAACTGCTTTGTCAGCTTCTGGATCTTCAATTCCTGCTCGTTGAACTTTTCCCGGTAAGAATCCCGTTCTTCTCGCAGTTGCGACCAAGATCTCTTTAATGTCTCATATCAGTAGGTATCTGAGGAGGAAGGACAGTTGGAGGAACACCATCTTTGTCAGGATACTCAAGAATGATAGGTCTGACGGCTTCGTATGGCATACCTAACTTCTGAGCACGGATGCGAACCCATTTGTAGTAGGCTTCCATAGGTAAAGAAGTCTTTGGCCCCAACTCTTGTGGGTCAGCTTTATGAACTTTGTCCCAAGCCTTGATGAACCTACGATGCAGCTCGTCACTATCCACCTGAAACTCAAAACTGATGTGAGGCACCAACATCTCATGGGGGCCTGCTCTTCTGGCTCTTCCAAACTGACGAAGCGCTAGACATGGATTGTAAGAGATTCCTCCTTGGGTACCAATCAACGGAACATTAGGGTATTCTCCGCATCGATCAATAACAGCTACCTCATCCAAACCTCTGAAAGTCCAAACGATGTCCTTATCAGTGAGAGACATTAACCTGTGAGCCCAACCTCTTCCTTCTTGGTTCTTCAGCACGAACTTAGGGAGGTGCGAAATAAACCACCTCACCAACAAAGGGATACAACACCATAGAGTTCCTCGTCTTCGGGTAGTACGGGCATAAAGTTGTTGCAGGATGTCACCCAAGAGAGTGGGTACAGGATTCTGAGACATAAAGATCCTTATGGCATTGACATTGATGAAGTTGTCAGGATTAGGAAACAAGACTAACCCATAGATTAAGAGTGCCAAGATGTCTTCATATGCCCTAAAGTCCAGGTCATTCCAGAAGCTGTTAGCTTTACCAATCAGAAACTTGGCCAAGAAACCCTTAACTCCGCTTCTAGTTACCCAGTTGTCCATTACCTCTTGATGTGTCAAGGGAAGAGCTGCAGCCACCTCCTCAAGCCTGAGGGTCTTTTCCCAACCAGTAAAGGGAGTCTGATCCAAGACAGGGATACCAAGCAAATCAGAGAACTCTTCCAGGGTAGGGACCAGCTGGAAGTCTTGAAAGGTGAAGCACTGGTACAGAGGGTCATAGAACTGGGTCAGAACACTCATCAACTGTTGATCCCGCTTTGTAGTGACTAAACTGAGAAGAGAACCATGCCTCTGAATGAAGGAAGTGGTATTTGGAATTCTGTTAACCAACTCTTCAAGCAACTCAGGTGAGTGAACAAAGTTGAACCGGATAGTATTCCTTCGCACAGGCATCATGGTGTCCTACAAAACAGAGCAAAGGTGAAACCCTCTTGTCTTTGAAATGGTCAGTCCTTATGCAGGATGCATGCAATGCTCATGATGTCATGATGTTATGATAAAGCACACCACAAATAGATACAAAGGCAAACATGGTAAGGCACACAAGTCACACAAGACAGACCCTTAAAGTTTAGGCCAGCATGAGGTCTAGGTATTACCCTCTTTCAGTTTGTTGGTTCATACCTGTCCTATCAAAGTAACTGGGTTCTTAGAGGATCCCAATATCATTGACTACCCTCAATCGGTCATAACTCCAGCATCACAATCTTTTCTTGCGTCCAGAACCATCACGAGAGTTTAGCCTCAATGGGCGTAGCATACTGTGATCGGTGGATCTGGAACTGACTGTTTAACGCTGGTTCGCGAAATGTCGCGGAAGCAAGAGTCGCCACCGTCTTTTATTTTCTCCAAATGGAAAGGACAAAAGCACAGAAAAATTCCTTATAGAGATTGCTCTCGGTTCGGGAGGTAGATTATAGAAAGGGAAGGTGTTAGCACCCTTTCTATCCATGGTTATCCATGGGCTCTTAGATACTTGCTCATTTGTGTTTTCAAAAATGGTTTGTTTGCTTTTCAATTGTGGGTTTTAAAAAGTTTCTTTGAAAATTCCAGTTCGACTCTTGTATCAGTCCTCAAGAGTGTTTGAAAAATTGCTTTCGAAAGCTTTTTGAAAAGGTGTCGGTGTGAAAAGTATTTTGAATTTTGTTTGAAATTAGAGCAAGTATCTACGAGAACCTACCTACCCTAAGGAATTCGTCTGTGTAAATGTCCTTTAAAGTAGTGCCATCCCACCATTGAGAGGTAGGTAGCACCACCGTTGGAGGTGTTCGGGTCAATTCGAGGTTCGGGACATGGTGATCACCAGAGCAATGGGAAGACACCTTAGAAGCTACCCTCATGCCAGGTTCCCGGATCATGAGGACTTACTAAGACATCCTCTACTCGACGATCACCTTTCGAGGCAAGGCAACAGTGAGGCGTACCCTAGGGGTGGTGTGTGATTTGTGTGTCGTTTCCATTTATTTTTGTCTTTTGTCATGTCATTGGTGATCTAGCGTTTGTTTTTATTTTTGTCCATACAGTCTTTCATGCCTTGATTAACAGTTAAAAAATTGCGGAAAGTAAAAGATTCTAAACTATTACAAAAGGTGCGGGTCCACATCGCCAAAATTTCTCGAACCCGATTTGACAGAAAAATAAAGAATTAAAAGTAAAGTGCAAGAGAATTACAATGTTACATGGCCTTGGGAGAGATACATAAATATTATAAAGAATAGAAAATAAATACGCGAATTAAATGAGAATTAAAACGAAACGAGGGCGTTGGACCCTTTTTGCAAAATTAAAATTACATGGAATTAATTAATAAAAAAAAGAAAAGGAGATGTTTTTGGTATTTTTTTAGTATTTTAGGATTTAATATGAGAAAAGAATTAATTGAAATTAAATGCTAACCCTAATTCTATTTGTTTTTTTAATTTATTAAGAAAAGAAGATTAAAACCTAATATTAACCCTAATTAATTTACATGCAAATTTAATTACAAAAATATCTAATATTTAATTATTATGGAATAAAAAATAAAAAAAGATGAAAATTAATTAAACCCTAGTTCTATGTTTTTTAGATTTTTATTAAAAGAATTAAAATTAAACCTAATTTAACTAATTAATTTATGAACTTATTTACAAAATATTAACTAATTAAATATATTTAATTTTTGGTCTTTTCTGATTTTTATGGTATTTTGTGATTTTATGAAAATATAATTAAATTAACAGAATTAATTAAAGATAATAATTGAAAGTAAAAAAAATAAAGAAAAAATAAAGAATAATAAAAGAGTTTGCAAACCTGGGGGTTCAGACCCCAAATAGGAGGTTTTCTCTTAGTAAATCTGGCCCATTTACCTTGGCCCTTTTGACTTTTTCCAGGCAGCGTGCTGGCGTGTTGACTAGGACCTACCATGTTCCTTGGATCTTGGCCTTTGATTGAGTTCCCTTGGACGCGTGGACGCTTGATTATGAAGGCGTATGGTGGTCTCCAGTACGTTGAAGCTGCATAGAAGCATTATATGAAGAAAAATATGAAAGAGGGTGAGGACCTGGGTCTCGAACCCAGGTCATGAGGATTACCAACGCATGCACTTGCCACTGAACCACCAACACGCTTTTGTATATATAATAATCAACAATCAATATAAAGGAAAACGTGAGTTAGTGCCTTTTTTCGCGCAAAAATTCAAATGAACCAATCAGACCTCGCCACTTAAGCGTCTTCTTCGTTTGGCTTAATTTTCCTGAAAACATAAAACATTGGCAACGGTTTTGTTAGCGTTCTCCTAGGCCAGTTACTAAAAAATAGCGATTAGCCATTGGATGCTCATAAATTGAGCGCGACCCTATCAATGAGTTCGTATGAAGGTCCTGATTAGGATAGTCTGGGTCTTGTGCTCCAATTTTCCCTTATTTCAAAACCCCTAATTTGAAGGTTGAAGAACCCTAAATATTATCAATGGCAGATTCGCATACAATGCCCAAAACTTCAATCAAGTTATGTGGTTAGCTTCAGAACAAAGTAATTAGTACAAAATCATGAACAAAATGCAATGATATGGTCTAAATCATAGAATACGATTATGCAAAAAGAGTGATACAGTTCACCCTCGATTTACCAATTCTCTGAGTATGGGGCCAAGTTTTTGATTGGAATCGTTTACTAGCAACCTTGGCAAGCTAATGGAATAGGTTTGGAGACTTGAATTGACCTGCAAGTATGTTTTCAGAATTTGAGTTTTCTTGAAAAAAAATGCAAGTTTGTTTAGGGTTTTCTGCGTAGCTTAATGGTCCTTTGAATTAGGGTTGTGTTCTATGTATAAGTAAGAGTGAATTAGGTCAAGAATTCTGATCAAAATCCATGCATTGATGGTTTATGAGATTTGATTTTCTTCAAGATCTTTTTCAATCTTTTTCCATGCTATTTGATACCAAATCATGCCAAAACTTTCCCTAATTGATCATGCACGAATTTGAGTGTCCAATGAGAATAATTTCTGCACAAAAAGATTTTATTTCATTAGTTTTGTATTTTTCATGCATTTTATTTAATTAAATGAATTATAAATGATAAAAAATCCAAATAAATAAATAAAAATGGAGAAAAACTTCCCTTTGGGCCTAATGGTCGTGTGCATGCTTGGGACAATGAATTGTGGAAGAAAAATGGGCCCATTAGCAATTTTAGGTCATTTGAATCAATGTTGACTTTTCAAAATATCCAAACATTTCCCAACTTCCACAAGGCATAACTTGCTCAATTTTTAAGCTTTGCTCATGTTCTTGGACATTTTGGAAAGGTATTTGAGTCCTCTAACCAATGCCTTTGGTCCCATGTCATTTTGATTTACCAATCTCAAGTTATGGCCTTTGACCTATAATGTTGACATTGATAACTTTTTGTGAGAGCATTTCTTGGACTTGAAGTATGAAGATGAGTTGTAGGAAATGTCTTTCTCTTCAAAATGAGCTTTGGATGGAATTTTTCTGATAATCCATGTGAAAGTTATGCCCTGGTCAATTTACAGTTGACTTTTTCAACTGTCCAAATAAGGAAACTTTTGCATCTTGATGATTTTTGAGCCAAGCTTTGAGAATCATGATCAAGCATTGATCAAATGATGTTTGTGGCTTCAAAATGATATGTTGATCAAAAATTTGAACTTTTGACTGTCAAATGACCATTTTGCCCCTACAATTGACTGTAGTGCAATTAGGGTTTTTGACTGTGCAATTTTGTGCTGAAAGTCTTGAAACTTGATATGAGGATGCTTGACCATATTTATAGGCATGTGAGACTTGATTGGACCTTTGGAAACTTCATTTTCTTGATCAGAACAAAAACCCTAATTTTGACTGTTAGGAGACCCTTGAACTGTGCAACCCTTGGGGAGATTTGAAGCATGACTTGGCAATTTCTTGAAGAATATGGGAGGGCAAATTTTGGGGTACAATAGTTGCCCCTGTTCAATATTCTTATACCTGAGGATGCTGATTGGCTGACGTGCCTTTCGTAATCCGAGGGTGGAAGATGATTGGACACTAGAGTGCCCAGAAATTTGCGCTCACATAGTAACAGTGATGGTGGGAATGGGCTTACAGATGCCATTTGGAGATTGATGAATAGGATGATGGGCTTATAGATGCCATCTGGATGTTGATCGCGTAAGAGATTCCTTAGCGAGAACCTGCATACCTGCAAAAAGAAAAATGAGTACCTGACACGTTGCAGGAGCTGGTCTTCAGATGCTTGGTATAGATATGTCCTGACTGGTTACAGGAGCTGGATCTGGAGCTTCAAACGGTGATGAATGAACCAGGGATGGTTACTACCTCAGCATGAACGGTGAGAGAACCTTGGGTGACTTTAACTTCAACAACGCTCGTTGAGAAAATCTTGGTGGGAATTACCATCTTCGCAGGATCGGGAAGAGAACCAATAGGCAATTATAGTCTCAAAAGCGGACGTTTGAGAAAAACCTGAGTTGGAATTATCACCTCCGCACCGTTGGGGAGAGAACTAAAGGAAATTATAATCTTAAAAGCGGACGTCTGAGAAAAACCTGGGATGGAATTATCATCTCACGCACCGTCGGGGAGAGAACCAAAGGAAATTATAATCTCAAAAGTGGACGTCTGAGAAAAACCTAGAATGGAATTATTATCTCACGCACCGTCGGGGAGAGAACCATAGGAAATTATAATCTCAAAAGCGGACGTCTGAGAAAAACCTGGAATGGAATTATCATCTCACGCACCGTCGGGGAGAGAACCATAGGAAATTATAATCTCAAAAGCGGGCGTTTGAGAAAAACCTGATAACTTCTACTGAGTCTTCATCAGAAAAATCTGTTGGGAGTCGATTTAGCTGGACTAGAGAAGGCCTTGGACTGGATAAGAAATCTTCGGAGTCGATTAACTGAACCGGTCTAGGTCTTGAAATATGATGGAGAATTTAGCTGAATCTTTCCTGAAAGGTAAAGGTTAGTCATATGCAATGCATGATATGGATCAAGTAATGATGTTCTCAACATAAATGAGATTTGTAAGATATGATGCGTCTATGCATGCTATAATGATGTATGAGAATGTTTAGAATGTGTTTTTCGTCTAGGAAAGTAAATCCTTGACGGGTGCCGGGAAGTCATATCCTGGGCTGATGTTGAAAAATAGATTTTGCCTCCGTTGGGGATGATAGTTGCAAGAATACCGGTAGGAGGAGATGACTCCGTTGAGGAATAAACTTGGCGAATGGAAGATTCTGCGGGGAGGAAAGTACTCTAACGATCTTGTTGGGGATCAATACTCTATGGGGAGAGGGATACTTTGCTGGAATGTTGATAATAACTTGCTGAGGATTCCCTTGTTGTTGGAAGTGTTGATAGACTTCGCTGGGGATAAAGAGACTTCGTCGACGACGACCTTTCCATGGCTTTTGGCTGAGGATAACCCAGTTATATCCTGTTAAGGAAATAACTCTTTAAATATGGCCGGGCGACGCGTTCGTGCTTTGCGAGGATAAGCTTCCAGAATCTACTGGGGATAAGCTTACTGCCTGGGGAGATGGGTTCCAATTTTCCTGGGGAAATTAGATTGGACTCTCTTGGGGAAGTTTTGCACTGCGGGGGAAGTGATTCCTTTGAATGTTTGATATGCCGCCGGGGGAATAATCTTTAGGCCAAGACTTCTGGGGATGCTTGTTAAGAATATGTATGCTGCTGGGGAATGTTGAGATCTGCGGGAGGATATTCAACTTCCTTGAGATTTGATAACTCTGCTTGGAGAAGAATGCACTGACTGCTGACTTACTCTCTGGGGAATTAAGACGTACTGGTCATGCTCTTTAGCTGAACCTACCTTGATACCTTGGAGGACAGAACAATTAGATTGCTTAGACAACTCTTTATTACCCCTGTTTCTAGTGTTACCTGTAATTAATCCTTTGTTTCGTATGCAAATATTCATGAGTTAGAAAATTACTGTCAATGCATATATCACAAATTGAACCTTGGACGTTCTTCGCACAACAAAACAGAAAAAGAAAAACAATTGGCACTTTTAACTGAAAAGTATATTTGTATTGATTTTTGAATGGCCTGAAAATAGGCGTTTTATGTACAAGAGGCTGACGTCCTAGTAAGAGAACGCCGCCGAACAAAAGAGTTTATACAAATTTTGTACAAGAGGAAATAAAACAGCTGTGTGAAATGAATGATCCCACTGGGTTTCAACTCTGCTATTTCCTTTATAACTCCGAGCGTCTCATCACTTGATGACCTTGGTTGAAGGCGAAGCTGACTGATCCGTGCCGTTTGAACTTGATATAGATACCGGATTCTGGATGCAAAGTGATCCAATGAGACATAGTATTACGCTTTTATCCCTAATTTTTGCCTGGACCGCCCTTTCGGGTTTTCAGTCCACCGGGATACCCATTTTTGCCCAAGCCGCCTTTTCAGGTTTTCGACTTGCCGGGTGTACAGATTTTTTCATTTCATCCCTTCATTTTGCCCGAACCCTTTTGGTTCGCCGGGAAGCCCTAATTTTTGCCTAGGCATGTCAGCCTAGCGGGTCTTTTTCATGCGTAGTATCTTTTTACTATGTCTGCATTGGCGGGGTGAGGAAGGTCGTCACCATCCATGTTGGTTAGAATCATGGCTCCTCCTGAGAACACATGTTTAACCACGAATGGCCCTTCGTACGTAGGGGTCCATTTGCCCCTTGGATCACTCTGAGGAAGGATGATTCGCTTGATTACCAGGTCCCTAATTTGATATTCCTGTGGTCTGACCTTTTTGTTAAATGCCCTGATCATCCGTTTCTGATACGTCTGACCATGGCAGATAACAGCAAGTCTCTTTTCATCAATGAGGTTGAGCTGATCAAGTCGTGTCTGGATCCAATCATCTTCGTTCAAATTTGCATCCTTCATTATCCGGAGAGAGGGTATTTGCACCTCGATCGGTAAGACCGCCTCCATACCATAAACCAAAGAGAAGGGAGTTTCCCCGGTTGACGTCCTAGCTGAGGTACGGTACCCATGTAGAGCGAACGGTAACATCTCGTGCCAATCCTTATAAGTCACTGTCATCTTCTGCACGATTTTCTTGATATTCTTATTTGCTGCTTCTACAGCCCCATTCATCTTCGGTCTGTAAGGAGAAGAATTATGGTGCTGTATTTTGAACTGCTCGCAGAGCTCAGCGATCATCTTGTTATTCAGATTGGTACCGTTGTCTGTAATAATTCTCTCTGGGACACCGTACCGACAGATCAGGTTGTGCCGAATGAACCGTGCCACAACAGTCTTGGTTACCGTAGCGTAGGAAGCTGCTTCGACCCACTTCGTAAAGTAATCAATCGCCACTAGGATGAAGTGATGCCCATTAGATGCCGTAGGTTTAATCTCACCGATCATGTCTATGCCCCACATTGCAAACGACCAAGGCGCAGTCAGAACATTCAGAGGAACTGGAGGAACATGCACCTTGTCTGCGTAAATCTGACACTTATGGCATGTCCTGGAATGTTGGTAGCAGTCAGCTTCCATTGTGGACCAGTAATACCCTGCTCGAAGGATCTTTTTAGCCATAGTGTGTCCACTGGAATGTGTACCAAAGGTCCCTTCACGTAGCTCTTCCATGATCCTTTCTGCTTCAGTCTTATCCACACAACGCAGTAAGGTTGAATCATGGTTTCGCTTGTACAAGATACCGCTGCTAAGGAAGAACTTTGCTGCGAACCTTCTCAGGAACTTCTTATCATTGATAGAGGCACCTTCAGGGTATTCCTGAGTCTCCAGATATCTTTTTACCTCATGGTACCAAGGCTTCTCAGTCACCAATTCAGTCTCGAGATCACAACAGTATGCCGGTTCGTCCAGTTTCCAGATGATGATTCGGGGAGCCTCATTATCCCATTTAACTTTGAACATAGAAGCCATTGTAGCTAACGCGTCCGCCAGCTGATTCTCTTCTCTTGGAAAGTGTTCAAAGGTTATCTTCGTGAAGTGGGGGACCAAGGTCAACACACATTCTCTGTAAGGAATAAGGTTCGGATGTTTCGTATCCCACTCTCCTTTGATCTGATTGATCACAAGAGCGGAATCTCCGAAGACACTCAGAAACTTGATCCTTAGGTCGATCGCAGCTTGAAGACCCATGATGCATGCCTCATACTCCGCCATGTTGTTGGTACAGTTGAAACATAGTCGGGCAGTGAGTGGAGTATGAGTGCCTTGAGGAGATATGATTATGGCGCCGATACCATTTCCCAAAGCGTTGGAGGCTCCGTCAAAGTTCATAGACCATCGGGATCCTGGTTCAGGTCCTTCATCCGGTCCAGGTACTTCACAATCAGTCACTATCATGATGCTTTCATCCGGAAACTCGAAGTTTATTGACTGATAATCATCTACGGCCTGATGTGCCAAGTGGTCTGCCAATACACTTCCCTTGATGGCTTTTTGGGTCGTGTACTGAATGTCGTATTCCGTCAAGATCATTTGCCATCTTGCAATTCTCCCAGACAGAGCAGGCTTTTCGAATATGTACTTTATAGGATCCATCTTTGAGATCAACAAGGTAGTGTGAGTCAGCATATACTGTCTCAGCCGGCGAGCAGCCCATACCAAAGCGCAGCAAGTTTTCTCAAGCAGTGAGTATCGGGTCTCACAGTCGGTAAACTTTTTGCTAAGGTAATAAATGGCGTGCTCTTTTCGGCCAGACTCGTCATGCTGCCCCAGCACACACCCCATTGAGTTGTCAAGTACTATCAGGTATAGTATCAGAGGTATCCCTTCAACCGGTGGCATAAGGATGGGTGGTTCTTGGAGATAATCTTTGATTCTGTCGAAAGCAGCCTGACATTCATCATTCCAACGTACTACCTGATCTTTCTTCAGCAGCTTGAAGATTGGCTCACAGGTAGCAGTCAAATGTGAGATGAATCGAGCAATGTAATTCAGACGTCCTAAAAAGCCTCTGACCTCCTTCTCTGTCCTAGGAACTGGCATCTCTTGAATAGCTTTAACCTTGGCAGGGTCCACTTGAATGCCCTTGTCACTTACCACGAAGCCTAGCAACTTTCCAGATCTTACCCCGAAGGTGCACTTGTTCGGGTTCAATCTCAGCTTGTACAGTTTCAACCGGTCAAACAACTTCTGCAGATGATCTAGGTGCTCTTCCTCAGTCTGGGACCTCACGATCATGTCGTCAACATACACTTCTATCTCATGATGGATCATATCATGAAATAAAGCAACCATGGCACGTTGATAGGTTGCCCCAGCGTTCTTTAGTCCAAAAGGCATGACCTTATAACAGAAGGTGCCCCACTGAGTAACAAATGTAGTCTTTTCCATGTCTTCAGGTGCCATCTTGATCTGATTGTAACCTGAAAAGCCATCCATGAAAGAGAATACCTTGTGTTGAGCTGTATTATCAACAAGGACATCAATGTGAGGTAAAGGGAAGTCATCCTTGGGGCTGGCCCTGTTTAGATCCCTGTAGTCGACACACATTCTGACCTTACCGTCCTTCTTAGGTACCGGCACCACATTAGCAACCCACTGAGGGTAAGAAGTCACTGCAAGGAACCCAGCATCAAACTGTTTCATAACCTCGGCTTTAATCTTCTCAAACATCTCTGGACGCATACGGCGGACCTTTTGCTTAACTGGAGGGCAGTCTTCCTTAGTTGGCAAGTGATGGACCACAATATCGGTATCCAACCCGGGCATGTCTTCGTAGGACCAAGCAAAGATCTCCATATAATCATGTAGCATCTGAGTCAACCGTTGCTTCACGCTGAGCTCTAGGTTGGCACCAATCTTTACCTCTTTCCTGTCTGCCTCAGTACCCAAGTTTATTGTTTCCACTGGCTCTTCATGGGGTTGAATTGCCCTCTCTTCCTGAAGCAACAGTCTTGCAAGCTCGCCAGGCACTTCGCAATCATCTTCACCTTCGTCTTCGGCTAAGTTGATCGGATTTTCGAAGTCATAACTGGCAGTAGCAGGATCGTTATCAGTGAGATCCATAGTGGATTGAAACCTGTATGAGTGAGTGTGTGTGTGTGTAAATACAGCTGTTTTGAACTATATGTAAAGGAAAGAAAGACAGAAAAGGAGCATAAGATTTGCAATGCGAGAAAACGTCCAAGATTTTCATTCATGATATATGAAATGACAATTTATATGCCCTCACAAATGAAACCACGGTGCCTCGGGTAAGACACCGGGCCATAGAGTTTATTTATTGTTTATTACAAATAACGAAACAAAGAAATTTATTACTGTGTCACAAAGGTAACAGGAGTATGGTCCTTGGCAATCCAATTGTTCAATCCTCCTTTGGTCGTTGGATAGATCCAGCTATTGAATTCTGCTTCATCCACTTCGTTGTCTTCCCCAACATCATTTACTCCTGGATTTGTAATGAACACAGGAGGTCTTCTGATCTTCGCCTTCCGCATAGCTTTCTGACCTTCTGTAGTAAAGCCCAGCCCAAATTTGTCAGTCTTCTGTGTAAAGTCTGGAAGCCTGCCCCAGTTAGCACCTTCGCCTTTCTGAACCACATCCCGGGCGTCCTTCAGGGAAGCCATCTTCAAAGGAACAATTTCTTCTGCTGCTATTTCTGCTGCTGCTGTAATTGGAAGCACCTCCTCGAAATGCTGGAAGGGGGTTTCAATAAACTCCCCATCCATCTCAATGTATCTGAAGGAGTTCAAGTGGCTCACCATATATTCCTCCTCTCCTTGCACAGTGACGATCTTCCCTCTGACGGGGTACTTCAGCTTCTGGTGCAAGGTAGAGGTCACTGCCCCAGCCTTATGTATCCAAGGTCGACCCAGTAGACAAGAGTAAGATGGACGGATATCCATCACATAAAATGTAGAGTCAAACACCTGAGAGCCCACACGAATCAGAATGTCAACCTCTCCATGAACCATCCTCTTTGAACCATCAAAGGCCCTGACGATGATATTGCTGGGTTTCAATTCCAGGCCTTCACAATCTAAGCGGTCTAAAGCCTTCTTGGGCAGCACATTCAAAGAAGAACCAGTATCCACCAATACATGTGCCAAGGTAGTTCCCCTGCATTCGATAGAGACATGCAGAGCATCATTATGGTCTCTTCCCTTCGCATTCAGGTCAGCATCTGAGAAACCCAAGCCATTGTCTGCTGTCAGATTTGCTACGCAATCAGTGAACTGGACTGCAGATGTCTCATGTGGCACATGGGCCGTCTTGAGGAATGAGATTAAGGCCTTAACATGGGCCTCGGAGCACAGCAATAAAGAGAGCATGGAGATCTTGGAGGGCGTGTGCCCCAGCTGTTCCACAACATTGAAATCACTCTTCTTTATTATCTTTAGAATCTCCTCCATTTCTTGTTGGGAGGCTTCAGCAGTTACAGGTATAGGTGCCTCCATTTGGGTAGGCTCAACTTCAATTCCTTTGCCCCGAGCATTGGATGACTCAGCAGCAGGAGAAATAATTGGATCAGCAGCAGGAACAGGTACACTTGTAGGAGTTATAAGGAGTGGTCTTCGAGCAGCAGGCGGTGCAATGTCAGGCGAGAAGAGCCTGCCACTGCGGGTGACTTTGGCTGGGCCAGTGATATCACAGATGCTGGCGCCAGCGTTGAACTCTTGTTTAATCCCATTTACATACACATCGGCCCCATAATGCCAGGGGACAGCTTTATCAGATACATAGGGAAGAGGCCCCGGAACAGTGATAACAATAGGTGCGACGGTCATGATTTGGACGGGCTTCTTCGGGAGAGCCTTGATCGGATTGTTGAAGATGGTAACCACATAAACTTCTTCCACCGGAACCAACTGAACAGCAAACTTCTTAAACAGAATCTCCTTGCTATCCATTAGGCTTTGGATGCCTATCTTCAGCAAGGGACAACCAGATAGGGACACAGCACAGAACAGGCAACCCTCACTGCAACCCGGAAATAAACCGGCCAGCAGCAGGTTCTTCTTGACAGTCTTCAGAGGAGTGGCTAGATCATCCACAGAAACATCATAAACATCTTCGTCAACAGCATTTACCCCATGCTGAGGCATAGGAGCAGTAACTACATTCGGCCTCTCAGGCGCTTCGAACTGTATCTCCTTTGCATCGATAAGGTCTTGCACCTTACTCCTTAATGCCCAACAGTCATCAGTAGAATGCCCCGGGCTGTCTGAATGGTAAGCACAACGAGCATTCGGGTTATACTTAGGAGATGCGGTATTTGGGAACTTCGGCGCCTCTCGGACAGTCACTAAGTTGGTTGATAGCAACTGTGGCAGGATCTGCGACAAGGTCATACTTAAGCGGGTGAACTCTCTCCGGGGTCTTTCAGCCCTTTGAGGATTGGTCGGCCGAGGAGCGGCAGCAGGCTTGGCAATCGTTACCGCACTGACAGATTGGCGGCGTTCAGGTCTCTCTGATCTCCTGGAACCATATACAGCACTAGCCTCCTTTTTGAAGGGCTTCTTCTCAGAATTAGACGATGCACCCTTAGGAATCTTTCCAGACTTCAACCCAGCCTCAATTCTTTCTCCAGTCAGAATCAGATCAGTGAACCCTGCAGACGAATTCCCAATGAGATGGTTGAAAAATGGCCCAGATAGGGTCCCCAAGAACATGTCTACCAACTCCCGATCAGTCAACGGGGGCTGCACCCTGCCAGCCAGGTCTCTCCACTTCTGAGCGTACTCCTTAAAACCTTCACTTGAACCTAACGACATACCCTGGAGCTGGGTACGTGTAGGGGCAAGGTCGGCATTATATTGATACTGCTTATAGAAAGCAGTAGCCAACTCCTCCAGTTACGAACCTTGGTCCCATCCAGCTGATAGAACCATTCGAGATGAGTCCCTGAAAGACTCTCCTGGAAGAAGTGGATCCATAAATTCTTATCCGCTGAGTACGGTTGAATTTTCTGAACATAGGACCTGAGATGTAGCTTGGGAAAAGACGCCCCGTCATATTTAGTGAAGGATGGTGCTTTGAACTTCCGAGGAATAATCACACCAGTAGACAAACCCAGATCTCCAAAATCCAGCCCAGGTACCTGTTGTATCTCCATAGCGTTCAGCCTATCCTCCAGTTGTTTGTAACGGTCTTCTGCCGGAGGATATTGTTCTTCATCGAAATCAGTCTCGTTGTCAGAGACTACCGGACTAGGACCCTTTTCTGTCTGAGGAGTACCCTTGCCAACGGAAGAACCAGCCTCTTCATTTTGCAAAGTGTTGCCAAACCTTCGGCCTGAGTTGAACAGAACAGTCCTTCTCTTCTTCTTCTTCTCCTTCTTCAGGAGAAGAGCCTTCAGCTCTTCTTGGCCTTGAGCCAAACCCTTGATTAATTCCTGAAATTGCGCATTCTGCGCCTGAAGAGCTTTGATGGATGTCTCAGTTGATGACGAGTCGGGATTCATGATGCTGAAATAAACAGCGAAGAACTGTAAGCAACCTGAAAAGAGGGAAAACCTGCTATGCACATGATGAATGAGATGTGTTTATGCAATGCATTCAAGGGTTCGAAAGTTCAAATTTGTTATAGACAAAAAGGAACACACGTTATCATTAAGGAAATAACTGTTTAGTACATCAAAGCCTCATGGGAAAAATAATACAAAAGTAAATCAATCCCAAAATACACTGCGCATCCTCTTTGGAGCTATGTAAGTGTTGAGATTCCTCTCCTCATGCAACAGGCGAGTGAGCTCCAAGACCTTCTTTTCACTGGCATGTAGACTAGTCTCAAGAGAATTCCGTTCTTCCTTAAGCTGGATCCAGCTCTTCTGCATCTCTTCCCAGGATGTGGGCATATCAGTGTGCTGAATAGTGTAGGACACTTCTCCTTCCAAGACTGGCTCTTTGATTACTGGGAGCATATGAGGATAAGGTATCACTAACTTCTGGGAGCGGGCGCGTACCCACTTGAGATAAGGTTCCAATGGGATGGAGTTCCTGTGCCCCAGTGTCTTGCTGTCTATCCTACTGGGCATCCTCCAGGCTCTGATAAATCTCTGGCGAAGTCCTTGAGTATCGTTGTCGAAGTCAAAAACTATGTCAGGAATTAACATGTCATGAGGACCATCCCTCCGAGCATAACCAAACTGTCTCCAAGCCAGGCATGGGTTGTAAGTAATACCTCCTCTGATTCCAAGTAAAGGAACATTAGGGTACTCCCTGCAACGATCAATGATAGTGACATCTTCTCTGGACCGAGGGCACCAATGTATATTTGCATGTGTAAGAGTCATCAATCATTGTGACCATCTCAAACCCCGCTCATTCTTCAGGACTGATTGTGGAAGGTGCGAAATAAACCACCTTCCCAGGAGAGGAGTGCAACACATAAGGACACCTCTTTTTCTCATGGTTCGAGTGTAACATGAGTGAAGGATGTCCCCCAGCAACGTAGGTATAGGATTCCTGGACATAAAGATCTGGACAGCATTGATATCTATAAGTTGATCTGGGTTAGGGAACAACACCAAACCATAGACAAGGAGGGCCACCACTTCTTCAAAATCTTGTAGGTCAAGGGAGTTCCAACATTCATGGGCCTTTTCAAACAGAAACCTGGCTAAGAACCCTTTGATACCACTTCTAACTTCCCAATGTCCCTTGAGGTCAGATGACTGTAGGTGCAAGGCTTTAGCAATCTCTTCAAGCTTAGGTTCCTTTTCCGTACCGTTGAAGGGTAGCTGATCAAGGATAGGGATCTTCAGGAGCCGGGAGAACTCCTCGCATGTAGGTACCAGCTGATAGTCCAAGAAGGTGAAACAGTGATGCAGAGGATCAAAGAACTGGAACAGCACCTTTATCATATCTTCCTCGATGTTGGTATTGACCAAGCTGATGAGGCTTCCATGTCTTTCACTGAACGAAGAGTTCTCGGGAATCCTGGATATGAGCTCCTTAAGCTGAGGAGGGATCCTTACAAGACTGATTTGAATTGTCTTTCTACGAACAGTTTCCATGTCCTACAAAACAAGAACAAAGATGAAAATTCGAACCCCTGAAATGGTTAGTCAATGCATATGATGCTGGATGATGTCATGATGCTATGATTAAACACACCACAGATATTTACAAAGACAAACATGTAAGGCACACAAGGCACACAAGACAAGCCCTTAAGTTTTAAGGCCAGCATGGGGTCTGGGTAGTACCCTCTTGAAGTTGGTGGGTTCAACCTGTCCTATCAAAGTAACCGGGTTCTAAGGGTCCCAATATCACGGGATTGCTTTCATTGTTCATCGTTTCGATTTAGCCACTGAACTGGCGACCGAAATATTCCAGGAAAACAACCCTCAATTGAGTGTAGTATCGAGTATCAACCAACCTCGGACTGCACCAAAGTCAGTTATATCACTACCCTAAAGAGGCCAAGATAGTTCAATTAAGGTTCCTAAGGTCAGTTGATGCTTCACGACACCACGCGGAGGCCCCGTACTCTCCTTGACTGAACTCAAGGGTTACTGGTACACACCAAAGTGCCACATCAACGTAGCAGACTGTTTCAACCATGTCGGTATACCCCGCACAGTTCCCTCACAGCCTTGTTGCTACTTTCTAAGAAGGTATCCCCCAGATCCGGGTTAGGATCTATAGAACTCCCAAACAACCCACAATTTAAAGCACACAAGGAAAACAATTGAAAACACAGTTATGAACTAGCCCTAAGGTACACCTCACTTTATAAAGATCATCCCCAGCAGAGTCGCCAGTTCTGTGATCGGTAGATCTGGAACTGACTGTTTAACGCTGGTTCGCGAAATGTCGCGGAAGCAAGAGTCGCCACCGTCTTTTATTTTCTCCAAATGGGAAGGACAAAAGCACAGAAAAATTCCTTATAGAGATTGCTCTCGGTTCGGGAGGTAGATTATAGAAAGGGAAGGTGTTAGCACCCTTTCTATCCATGGTTATCCATGGGCTCTTAGATACTTGCTCATTTATGTTTTCAAAAATGGTTTGTTTGCTTTTCAATTGTGGGTTTTAAAAAGTTTCTTTGAAAATTCCAGTTCGACTCTTGTATCAGTCCTCAAGAGTGTTTGAAAAATTGCTTTCGAAAGCTTTTTGAAAAGGTGTCGGTGTGAAAAGTATTTTGAATTTTGTTTGAAATTAGAGCAAGTATCTACGAGAACCTACCTACCCTAAGGAATTCGTCTGTGTAAATGTCCTTTAAAGTAGTGCCATCCCACCATTGAGAGGTAGGTAGCACCACCGTTGGAGGTGTTCGGGTCAATTCGAGGTTCGGGACATGGTGATCACCAGAGCAATGGGAAGACACCTTAGAAGCTACCCTCATGCCAGGTTCCCGGATCATGAGGACTTACTAAGACATCCTCTACTTGACGATCACCTTTCGAGGCAAGGCAACAGTGAGGCGTACCCTAGGGGTGGTGTGTGATTTGTGTGTCGTTTCCATTTATTTTTGTCTTTTGTCATGTCATTGGTGATCTAGCGTTTGTTTTTATTTTTGTCCATACAGTCTTTCATGCCTTGATTAACAGTTAAAAAATTGCGGAAAGTAAAAGATTCTAAACTATTACAAAAGGCGCGGGTCCACATCGCCAAAATTTCTCGAACCCGATTTGACAGAAAAATAAAGAATTAAAAGTAAAGTGCAAGAGAATTACAATGTTACATGGCCTTGGGAGAGATACATAAATATTATAAAGAATAGAAAATAAATACGCGAATTAAATGAGAATTAAAACGAAACGAGGGCGTTGGACCCTTTTTGCAAAATTAAAATTACATGGAATTAATTAATAAAAAAAAGAAAAGGAGATGTTTTTGGTATTTTTTTAGTATTTTAGGATTTAATATGAGAAAAGAATTAATTGAAATTAAATGCTAACCCTAATTCTATTTGTTTTTTTAATTTATTAAGAAAAGAAGATTAAAACCTAATATTAACCCTAATTAATTTACATGCAAATTTAATTACAAAAATATCTAATATTTAATTATTATGGAATAAAAAATAAAAAAAGATGAAAATTAATTAAACCCTAGTTCTATGTTTTTTAGATTTTTATTAAAAGAATTAAAATTAAACCTAATTTAACTAACTAATTTATGAACTTATTTACAAAATATTAACTAATTAAATATATTTAATTTTTGGTCTTTTCTGATTTTTATGGTATTTTGTGATTTTATGAAAATATAATTAAATTAACAGAATTAATTAAAGATAATAATTGAAAGTAAAAAAAATAAAGAAAAAATAAAGAATAATAAAAGAGTTTGCAAACCTGGGGGTTCAGACCCCAAATAGGAGGTTTTCTCTTAGTAAATCTGGCCCATTTACCTTGGCCCTTTTGACTTTTTCCAGGCAGCGTGCTGGCGTGTTGACTAGGACCTACCATGTTCCTTGGATCTTGGCCTTTGATTGAGTTCCCTTGGACGCGTGGACGCTTGATTATGAAGGCGTATGGTGGTCTCCAGTACGTTGAAGCTGCATAGAAGCATTATATGAAGAAAAATATGAAAGAGGGTGAGGACCTGGGTCTCGAACCCAGGTCATGAGGATTACCAACGCATGCACTTGCCACTGAACCACCAACACGCTTTTGTATATATAATAATCAACAATCAATATAAAGGAAAACGTGAGTTAGTGCCTTTTTTCGCGCAAAAATTCAAATGAACCAATCAGACCTCGCCACTTAAGCGTCTTCTTCGTTTGGCTTAATTTTCCTGAAAACATAAAACATTGGCAACGGTTTTGTTAGCATTCTCCTAGGCCAGTTACTAAAAAATAGCGATTAGCCATTGGATGCTCATAAATTGAGCGCGACCCTATCAATGAGTTCGTATGAAGGTCCTGATTAGGATAGTCTGGGTCTTGTGCTCCAATTTTCCCTTATTTCAAAACCCCTAATTTGAAGGTTGAAGAACCCTAAATATTATCAATGGCAGATTCGCATACAATGCCCAAAACTTCAATCAAGTTATGTGGTTAGCTTCAGAACAAAGTAATTAGTACAAAATCATGAACAAAATGCAATGATATGGTCTAAATCATAGAATACGATTATGCAAAAAGAGTGATACAGTTCACCCTCGATTTACCAATTCTCTGAGTATGGGGCCAAGTTTTTGATTGGAATCGTTTACTAGCAACCTTGGCAAACTAATGGAATAGGTTTGGAGACTTGAATTGACCTGCAAGTATGTTTTCAGAATTTGAGTTTTCTTGAAAAAAATGCAAGTTTGTTTAGGGTTTTCTGCGCAGCTTAATGGTCCTTTGAATTAGGGTTGTGTTCTATGTATAAGTAAGAGTGAATTAGGTCAAGAATTCTGATCAAAATCCATGCATTGATGGTTTATGAGATTTGATTTTCTTCAAGATCTTTTTCAATCTTTTTCCATGCTATTTGATACCAAATCATGCCAAAACTTTCCCTAATTGATCATGCACGAATTTGAGTGTCCAATGAGAATAATTTCTGCACAAAAAGATTTTATTTCATTAGTTTTGTATTTTTCATGCATTTTATTTAATTAAATGAATTATAAATGATAAAAAATCCAAATAAATAAATAAAAATGGAGAAAAACTTCCCTTTGGGCCTAATGGTCGTGTGCATGCTTGGGACAATGAATTGTGGAAGAAAAATGGGCCCATTAGCAATTTTAGGTCATTTGAATCAATGTTGACTTTTCAAAATATCCAAATATTTCCCAACTTCCACAAGGCATAACTTGCTCAATTTTTAAGATTTGCTCATGTTCTTGGACATTTTGGAAATGTCTTTGAGTCCTCTAACCAATGCCTTTGGTCCCATGTCATTTTGATTTACCAATCTCAAGTTATGGCCTTTGACTTAAAGTCCCTTTTTGTTGACTTTTGAAAATGACCTATAATGTTGACAATGATAACTTTTTGTGAGAGCATTTCTTGGACTTGAAGTATGAAGATGAGTTGTAGGAAATGTCTTTCTCTTCAAAATGAGCTTTGGATGGAATTTTTATGATAATCCATGTGAAAGTTATGCCCTGGTCAATTTACAGTTGACTTTTTCAGCTGTCCAAATAAGGAAACTTTTGCATCTTGATGATTTTTGAGCCAAGCTTTGAGAATCATGATCAAGCATTGATCAAATGATGTTTGTGGCTTCAAAATCATATGTTGATCAAAAATTTGAACTTTTGACTGTCAAATGACCATTTTGCCCCTACAATTGACTGTAGTGCAATTAGGGTTTTTGACTGTGCAATTTTATGCTGAAAGTCTTGAAACTTGATATGAGGATGCTTGACCATATTTATAGGCATGTGAGACTTGATTGGACCTTTGGAAACTTCATTTTCTTGATCAGAACAAAAACCCTAATTTTGACTGTTAGGAGACCCTTGAACTGTGCAACCCTTGGGGAGATTTGAAGCATGACTTGGAAATTTCTTGAAGAATATGGGAGGGCAAATTTTGGGGTACAACACATACTGCTACTGTTCTAATGGCCAAGTTGTGTCATTTAAGGTTCTAAGGTTGTTGGTGCTTAATGACTCCTCAGAAGACCCATATTCTCCTTGTTGCAACACAAGGGATATCGGTACAGACCAAGGTGCCACACCAACGTAGCCACTGTTTCACCCGTGTCGGTCTACGCCGGACAGGTCCCTCACAGCTTATGCTACCTAAACATGGTATCCCCAGATCCGGGTTAGGATCTATGTAACTCCCATGCAACCCACAAATTTAAAGCAGACAAGTCAATATAATTGAAAACACAGTTATGAACTAACCCTAAGGTACACCTCACTTTAAGTTTAAGTCCCCAGCAGAGTCGCCAGTTCTGTGATCGGTGGATCTGGAACTGACTGTTTAATGCTGGTTCGCGAAATGTCGCGGAAGCAAGAGTCGCCACCGTCTTTTATTTTCTCCAAATGGAAAGGACAAAAGCACAGAAAAATTCCTTATAGAGATTGCTCTCGGTTCGGGAGGTAGATTATAGAAAGGGAAGGTGTTAGCACCCTTTCTATCCATGGTTATCCATGGGCTCTTAGATACTTGCTCACTTATGTTTTCAAAATGGTTTGTTTGCTTTTCAACTGTGGGTTTTAAAAAGTTTCTTTGAAAATTTCAGTTCGACTCTTGTATCGGTCCTCAAGAGTGTTTGAAAAATTGCTTTCGAAAGCTTTTTGAAAAGGTGTCGGTGTGAAAAGTATTTTTGATTTTGTTTTGAAATTAGAGCAAGTATCTAGAGTCGTCTACCTACCCTAAGGAATTCGTCTGTGTAAATGTCCTTTAAAGTAGTGCCATCCCACCATTGAGGGGTAGGTAGCACCACCGTTGGAGGTGTTCGGGTCAATTCGAGGTTCGGGACATGGTGATCACCAGAGCAATAGGAAGATACCTTAGAAGCTACCCTCATGACAGGTTCTCGGATCATGAGGACTTACTAAGACATCTTCTACTCGACGATCACCTTTCGAGAGGCAAGGCAACAGTGAGGTGTACCCTAGGGGTGGTGTGTGATTTGTGTGTCGTTTTCAGATATTTTGTCTTGTTCATGTCATGGGTGATCTACGCTTTTGTTTTTATTTTGTCATTCATTCTTGCATGCAATTTATTAGCAGTTAAAAAGTTGCGAGAAATATAAAGTTCCTAAGCTATTACAAAGGCGCGGGTCCACATCGCCAAATTAAATCCAGGACCCGATTTGACATAAAATAAAGATGCGAGAAATATAAATATTTAATTTACACGGCTTTGGGAGAATTACATTAATATTTAGAAGAAGGAATAAGAATAAAACGCGCGAAGGGAATAAAAATCGGGAATGCGAGGGCGTTGGACCCTTTTTAATGAAATTAAATTATATTAACAAATTAATTAAATTAAAATGAAAAGAAATAATTTTTTTGAGTTTTTGTATTTATGAATTTTTTAATGAGAACTAAATGAAATTAAGTAATTAACCCTAATTCTAGCTATTTTTAATTTATTAAGAAAATATGAAAATTAAACCTAAAATTAAACCTAATTAATTAATGCAATTTGATTTATAAAAACAAATAATTAATTATTAGTGAGGAGAAAATAAAAGAAAAAGTAATTAAAGTAATTAAAACCTAATTCTACAAATTTTAAGTTTATTGAAAAAATGTCAAAATTAAGTTTAAGAATAAAACTAATTAATTTACAAAAATAAGTTTAAATGAAATATTTTTTATTTTTTATGACTTTCTGATTTTTATTATTTTTATGTTTTATGAAAATAAATTAATTTAAAGAATTAAAAAAAAGAAATAATTGAAACAAATAAAATAAAAAAAGAAAAGAATTGTAAAACCTTAGGGGGTTCTGTCCCCAATTGGGAGGTATAATTTAGCATTTTTGGCCCATCTTTGGAGGCCTTTTGTTGACTTTCCAGGGTAGCATGTGCGTGCATTGACTGAGGCCTAGGATATTCTTCAAATCTGGACCTTTGGATTGGGATCATGGGATGCGTGGCAAGCTGAGATTGTGGGCGTATGGTGGATGTTTGGAGGGAGCGCCGCATAGGAAGATGTAATGGAAAATAATATGAGAAAGGGAGGGGGACCTGGGATTCGAACCCAGGTCCTAGAGGTTACCAATCCCACGCCTGACCAGTGGAGCTGCTAATACGCGTTGTACATAGAATAGCCAATAAATAATATAAGAGAAAAATGGTCAGTGGCCTAGAAACAATAAAAAACGCGCGTTAATTCAAATTGCTCAATCAGATGATGCCACATAGTCTTCTTCTTCGTTGTCTTGCTTTTTCCTGAAACATAAAAAGAATTAGCGGGGGTTTTAAACCCCCCCAAAATGTAACCTTTTTAAAAATAACGAATAGCTCATCATGCTACATAAATTAGGCGCGATTAGTGTGTTGTGTTCGTCCAAGCTTCCTGAGTTTGACCATGGCACTGAGAAGTCCTAATTTTACAGTATACAAAAATGCCCAATTTCACAGTTTTGTAACCCTAACCATCTTCCATGGTGATTCTTCATATGATGCGTGAAAACTCAATTAAAACCTACAGTTAGCTTTAGAATGGTCCAATGAACATAAATCAAATATTAAAAACTACAAAAAACGCATGAATCATGATGCAAGCATATGAAAAAAATCATGTACAGGACACGATCGTTCTACCGTTTCTTTGCGTTAGAATGGATGGTTTTGATCTGAAAACCTTCCTTGAAGTCTCAGGAAGGCAATGGAATAATTATTTGATCTTGAAAAGCCTTAGAATCGTGATTTCAGTTTTGGAATTTCTTGATAAAATTGCAAAGTTGTTTATGGTGTTTCTGCGCAGCTTAGAGGTCCTCAGCACTAGGGTTGGCTTCCTGCTTATGTATGGAATGATTAGGGTTGAAAATTGGATCCAAAAAACCTTTGCATTGATGGAAAGATATTTGATTTTTCATGCATATATTTTTCAATCTTTTCCATGCATATTTGATACCAATCATGTCCAATCAACTTGATTCTTTCCCTATCTGATCATGCACAAAATCTTGAGGTTATTCCATGCATAAAAAGATTTAAAAAGTTTGCTTTGGTATTTTCCACATATTTATTTTAATTAAATGAATTATTAGCAATTAAAAATTCAAATAAATAAATAAAAATGATGAAAAACTTCCCTTTTGGCCAAATGGTCGTGCACATGCTTTGGATGATGAATCTTGGAAGAAAATGTGGCCCATTAGCAATTTTAAGACATTTGAAGCAAAGTTGACTTTTCAAAATATCCATAAATTTCCCAACTTCCACAAGGCATATCTTGCTCAATTTTTAAGCTTTGATCATGTTCTTGGACATTTTGGAAAGGTCTTGAATTCCTCTAACCAATGCCGTTGGTCCCATGTCATTTTGATTTACCAATCTCAAGTTATGGCCTTTGACTTAAAGTCCCTTTTTGTTGACTTTTGAAAATGACCTATAATGTTGAAATTGATAACTTTTTGTGAGAGCATTTCTTGGACTTGAAGTGTGAAGAGGAGTTGTAGGAAATGTCTTTATCTTCAAAATGAGATTTGGATGGAATTTTTCTGATAATCCATGTGGAAGTTATGCCTTGGTCAAGTTACAGTTGACTTTTTCAACTATCCAAATATGGAAACTTTTGCATCTTGAGACTTTTTGAGCCAAACTTTGAGAATCATGATCAAGCATTGATCAAATGATGTTTGTGGCTTCAAAATGAGATGTTGACCAAAAATTTGAACTTTTGACTATCAAATGACCATTTTACCCCTGCAGTTGACTGCTGAGCAATTAGGGTTTTTGACTGTGCAATTTTGTGCTGTAAGTCTTGAAACTTGACATGAGGATGCTTGACCATGTTTATAGGCATGTAGGACTTGATTGGACCCTTGGAAACTTCATTTTCTTTGTCAGAACCAAAACCCTAATTTTTGACTGTTATGAGGCCCTTGAACTGTGCAACCCTTGGGGAATTTTGAAGCATGCTTTTTGCAATTCTTGAAGAATATGGGAGGGAAAATTTTGGGGTACAACACTTACCAACCAAGAACTTAGTCAGAAAGCCCTTTGCTCCACTTCTAGTTTCCCAATTAGCCATTACCTCCTCTTTAGTCAAATGAAGGGCTGCAACAATCTCTTCGGGCCTAAGAATCTTTTCCCAACCAGTAAACATGGTCTTCTCTAGAACAGAGATACCGAGCAGCTCAGAGAACTCTTCCAGGGTGGAAACCAGCTGGTAGTCCTGGAAAGTAAAACAATGGTATACAGGATCATAGAATTGGACCAGAACACTCATCATCTGCTCTTCCAATTTGGAAGTGACCAAACTGAGAAGATAACCATGTCTTCTGAGGAAGGAAGTAGTATCAGGCATCTTTGCAACCAAATCTTTAAGCAAGGTGGGGACCTGGACAAAGTTAATCCGGATGGTATTCCTACGCATGGGCATCATGATGACCTACAAAACAGAGCAAAGATGAATCCCTCTTGTCTTTGAAATAGGTTAGTCTTATGCAAGATGTATGCAATGGTATGATGTTATGATGTCATGATAAAGGCACACCACAAGTATCCACAAATAGCAAACATGGTAAAGGCACACAAGTCATACAGAGAGCCCATAGATTTCAGGCTGGCAAGGAGATTAGATACCACCCTCTTTCAGTTTAGTTGGTTTAAACCTGTCCTAAAAATAGTAATCGGGTTCTAGAGGATCTCAATATCACTGACTACCCTCAATCAGTGATAATTCCAGTTTAGCAACCTTTTCTAGCGGCCGGAATCATCGCGAGAGTTTAGTCTCAATGAGTGTAGCATACTGCTACTGTTCTATGGCCAAGTTGGTCAATTTAAAGGTTCTAAGGTCAGTTGGTGCTTAATGACCCCTTAGAAGACCCATATTCTCCTTGTTCCAACACAAGGGATATAGGTATAGACTAAAGTGCCACACCAACATAGCTACTGCTTCAACCATGTCGGTCTACATCGGACAGTTCCCTCACAGTTTATTGCTACTTACCTAAAGGGTACCCCCAGATCCGGGTTAGGATCTATAGAAACTCCGATACAAGCCCACAAAATTAAAGCATACAAAGCAAACAATTGAAAACATAATGATCTAATCCTAAGGTACACCTCACTTATAAGTATCCCCAGCAGAGTCGCCAGTTCTGTGATACGGTGGGAAGAGAACTGACTGTTTTTTGGAATGTTGGTTTGCGTTTTGCGTTTGTTTTCACAAAATGTCGCGGTAAGCAAGAGTCGCCACCGTCTTTTATTTTATCCAACAAGGAAAGGAAAAAAGCACAGAAAAATTCCTTTTTCGAGATGTTTCTCGGGTTAGGGAGGTAGATTATAGAAAGGGAAGGTGTTAGCACCCTTTCTATCTGTGGTTGTCCACGGGCTCTTAGGTACTTGCTCAAACTGTTTTCAAAATTTATTTTCTTTGTGTTTGTGTGTTTGAAAAGAGTTTTTGTTTGAAAGGTATAAGTGCGAAAAGTTTTGTTTTGTTTTAAAAGGAGCAAGTACTTAAGAACCATCTACCTACTCGAAAAAGGAATTAATCTGTGCAAATGTCCTTTAGACAATGCTATCCCACTATTGATGAGTAGGTAGCATCGTCGTTGGAGTTTTAAGGCTCAATTCGATTAAGGGACGTGCGGTCACTAAAGCAATGTTAGGACGCCTTAGCGGTAACCCTAATGTCTTAGATCATTTTATCCGAGGCAACCGTTTCGTGGCAACTATGATCTTTGGACAAGAGGGCGACCTCTAAAACTTCCTATACTCAATGACCACGTTCGAAGGCAACCAAGTGAGGTGTACCCTAAGAGTGCGCATGTGCGAGTGTGTTGTTTTCAGTTAATTTTATCTTTGTACATGTCATGGGTGAGCTATGTTGATTTTAGGTTAAAGATTTGATCTTGTCATGCATTTCCTATTATCAAACACCTAACGGTATATAGTTGTGGAATTTAAATTGCGGAAATTAAATCTAAACTATTACAAGGTGTCGGGTATTTACATCGCCAAAAGCAACCCTTTAATTTAAAATGCGGAAAATAAATAAAGCGATAAATAATTAAAGTCCTATTTAAAAGCTATTACATTCCGGAAGCAAGTACAATAATATGGCAAAATTGATCGCGTGCGAGAAAATTAAATCGGCGCATTTTGTAGGGTTTTGACCCTTTTTGAAAAGAAAACATTTTTTTGGTTTGTTTTTGAATTAAAAGAAATTAATTTAAGTTAATTAAATAAATAAACTAATTAATTAATTAAGAAAAAGATCTTTTTGGATTTTTGGATATTTAAAGAAAATAAAATAAATTTGGTCAAGGTTATTAAAAACCTAATTTTCTACATTGATTTTAAAGATTGCAATAAATATTAAAAGTTAAACCTAATTAAAACTAAGTTAATTGATTAATATTAATTTACAAAAATAAAAGTGATGAATTTAATTTTAATAAATAAAATATATTTTTGTGTTTTTGATTTTTATGAGGAAAATAATTAATTGGTTAGTAATAATAAAAATAATAATTAACAAAACAATTAAATGAAAAGAAATATAAAAAAAGAAAAGAAATAACCCAAGGGGGGTGTTGGGCCTGGAAAGGGAGTGAGAATCAACAATTCAGAGGCCCATTTGTGAGCAAGCCTCGTTGACTTTCCATACTCTCCACACATGCGCTGACTTGGGTGTATGATGGATCTCCCATTTGGGCCATCAGATTTGGCCTGGAGGCCATCTGGCGCTTGAGATCTGAGGGAGTATGATGCACTACAAGGGATGAGAGACGCTGAATCATCTGCAAGAAAATAACAAGAAATATGTTGGGGACCTGGGATTCGAACCCAGGTCCTATGAGCCAATGAATAACGCGCTTACCACTACACCAATGCCTTTCAATTGTTAGTGGATTAGATGACAATTATTATATGGGAAATAAACAAATTGCCAGAATTAAAAAAATAAAAACGCGCGCAGTTTGAAACAGCCAATGGGAAGAGGATGCATCATCGTCTTCTTCGTTGTAAACTGGACATTTACCTGCGGAATTTTATCCGCAGCAAAATCCATGGCTTCATCCTAAAACGAGCCCTAAGCCATAAAAATGCAAACTAATACCATATTCATGATCGTCTCTTCCTCCTGATTTCATCCAAGTCCACTATTGGTCCTGATTTTTCCTGTAAGACAAATGCCCAAATACAAATCTCCAAAACCCTAGGTTCGGGTATGGCGTTATAGGCTATGAAAACAAAATCAAATATTGCAGAAAGCTTAGAAATCATTCAAGAGTCATGAATATACCAACGTTTTGTCAAAAAGATGCAAGAATGAGAGATTTTGATTTCATGTACAGGGCGGTGTTCAAGGAGACTTACAGTTCGTTTGATGGGGTTTTAGGGCTTGATTTTGATTCCTATAGACTCAGTGGACGTCAAGCAAGAAGTCTATGTTGAGTTTTTGTCTTGAATTGGCCTCTAACCAAGATTTCAGTTTCCAACTTTTTCAAGCTTTTTTCATGTTTTTGTTTTCCAGATTGTGCAGCCTCTTGGTTCTTATTTTCGTGCCTTTGTATTGTACAAGTATAAGAGAATGAATTAGGTTTAGTTTTGGGCTTTGAATCCATGAGCATTGATGATTTAGGATTTGCTTTGATCTTCCATGAACAAGCTTCCAAATTTGTCAAAAAATCCAATATTTGTTCATGATATGCCTTGATTCAAATTTGATCATGTCCATAATGATAATAAAGACATGTATCACTCAAAAAGATACCAAGTGATTAAGATTTGGATTTTATTTGGATTTAAATTGATTAAAAATGAATTAATTCAATAAAAATCAAATAAAATAGAAAAATTAATGAATGGACATAAAACTGAAGATAGGACACGTGTGTAGTGTGACAAGATCAAATCAAGTGGAAAAAAGTGGGCCCATTTGACAAAATTTGAAGTTTTGGAGATAGTTGACTTTTGGCAATTTTGGAAAAATTCCCAACTTCAACAATGCATAACTTCTTCAATTTTGAACTTTTGGAGGTGTTATTTGACTTTTTAGAAACCTTGAGATGTCCTATAACCAACACTTTTGGTCTCATCTGATTTTGATATTCCATTCTCAAGTTATAAGCTTTGGCAAAAAAGGTGTTTTTGTTGACTTTAAAAAATGACCTATAATGTCCAAATTGGTAACTTTTTGTGAGTGCATTTCTTGATCTTGGAGTGTGAAGATGGATTGTAGGAAATTTCATCCTATTCAAAATGAGCTTTGTACGGGTCATTTCTCATAAAGTATGGGAAAGTTATGCTTGGTCAAAGTTGAGTTGACTTTTCCTACAAAACCCTAATTTAGCAACTTTTGAATCTTGATGAATTTTGAGCAATCCTTGAGGAATCATGATCAACCCTTGATCAAATTATGAATTATCCTTAAAAATGAGAATGTTGACAAAAAATCTTGAGGTTTGACTATTTGTAGGTCACAGTTGACTTTTGCCCTAGCATAGTCGATTTTGGGACCTCTTGAGCAATTGACTGACCAAACTTCTTCTGCAAGGCTTAAGATTTGACATGGATGAACTTGAGAACATATTAGGAAATTGGGGAGAACTTGGGGTCATTTGGGTGTAAGGACCTTGATGCAACACAAAACCCTAATTTGAGATTAACTGCCTTAGGAGATGATTTGACTGTCCAACTCTTGAGCAACCTTGAGCAACTTGGAGATTATTCTTGGCATGTCTTGAGAAATATGGGAGGGAAAATTTTGGGGTACAACAGTAAGTATGCATTAATGTGAGATTTAATTATGGGTTAATGCACAAGTAAGCTTGCCTTGGTGTTTGTTTGGAGTTTGTATCAAGATTTGATGATTTTTAGTCGATTTTTTGCTCGGCTCATGAGATTAAGGTGTTGCTTCCCGAAACTGATAAGAGCATGAGAAATGTAGTTTAATTGTTGTTAGAAGCTTATTTGGTTTTGAATTATTGATTGTTTGACATCAGAATTGATTTGTGACAAGCTTAACTCGGATTTTGCTTGTGATTCCATGTTCGTGACGGTGCAACTCGATTTTTTATTTTATGGTTTAAATGCTTGCTAAAACTTGTTTTACTCATGTTTAAGTCCCAATTTGTGTTATAAGGATTGATTGTTTGATTGAAATTAATTTTCCTTGTTATTACTAACTCATCTTGTGGCATTATGCAAGCTTTGAGAAGCGGTTTATCGCACTATGTGAGTTTTGGATTATTTTGGTCGTGTAGCATTATTTTGTGTAGGGCTATAGCTTGAGCTTGTTCTGCATGTGATTTATTTTCACATTGCAAAGTTTTGACTCTTATCTTGTGCCTCTGATTTCTGATTTCTTTTCTTTGATTGGTGAAGCTTGCATGAAGACCGTCGGGTTTCTTTTGCTTTGATATCGCTTTGCTACAGACTTATTGTTAGTTTTGTATTTTCTGATACTATTTTGATTCTGCATTGTATTTTATTTTTCTTTCCATGAGAAGTAGGAATAGAGATGTTTGAATGAGAGTCCTTACTTTAGGTGGGAAAATCTGTTTAAAGACCTTTATAAGGCAATTTTGTTTGTGCATATTGTTTTGTTTAAAATCCCTCAAAAGAGGCAATGTTTGTGTTTGTTTGTGTGCAAAAGAGCTCGACGAAGGAAAATCCAACTCCCACCTCCAATTTCCCTTTTACTTTATGTTTGCTATTGATTCAATAAGTGGAGTAAGGGCTCCTAATTGTCCCCGACAATTTCAACTCCATTGGCCGTTCTTAGATCGCATTATACGTTGATGCTTTGAACCGTGCTTATTCTTTTCCATTGAGTTAAATAAAGTGGAAAAGGGTTCGTAACCAACCCCCACATTTTGTCATTCATTTCGACGATGTTAGCTAACCTTTCTTTAAACATTGACGCTTCGAGTTATTACTCGGTATCGGTGCTTGAGCAAATTAAGTGGAAAGAGTACCTTACTCCCACTTCGAAATCCATTGGATTCATAGTTTGTTTCTAGCTCACACTTGATTTTTGTTTTGGTTTTGGTTCGACTTTGTTCGATTGCACTTGTGTTTGTTATTTCTTTAGACATTTGCATGTCCCCTTAGGATTACTTGTTTTGTTTTCGATTCAAGTTGGACATTAGGTTGTAACCTTTGTATGTTCCCTTAGGATTGCTTGTTTCGTTTTCGATTCAAGTTGGACATTAGGTTGTAATCTATGAATGTTCCCTTAGGATTGTTTATTTCGTTTTCAATTCAAGTTGAACATTAGGTTGTAATCCATGCATGCTGACTTAGGTAGATATTTCCCTTTGTTATCCAAATCTTAGGATCACCATTGCATGGCAACTTTAGGATTGTTATTCTCCCTTAGAATTTTTCATTCCCCGTTTTGCATTATTAAAACAAAAACGTCTTTCTTTAAGAAAAATCAAAACACTTAATAAAGGAATATGTGAATCATATGCATTTGAGTGTTGTAGGGTAGAGAGAATTGGTTTAGACTAAATCTCGCTCAATTTTCACTTTCGAACTTTATTAAGGTTCAAATCCCAAACTCTTTCACATGTAAAAAAATACCAACCAATGCAAACCTTTTAGTCTTCAGACTTTTTCCTTTAAAACCTTTTCAATAAGGATGTGTTGTTTCGAATTCGAACTACTTGGAAATGCTAAGTGTGCGAGGGGCCAAGCATGAGTCTCTTTATGAGATGAAACGCCAAGCATGAATTGCAATCCTAACCGTAAGGATGTGAACGCAACATTATCTATAAAAACATGCAACCAACCAAAACTTTTGAGGTGAACTACGAGTGCCTTGATGCTTATTGCACGAGCGGTGGTACGTAGGCACAAAGGTTTGTAACCGAGGCAGGAACGACTAATAAATCCTTTTTATTTGTATATACACTTTGCATACATGCAGTTTTCCCCTTAGCTCGTAAGCTTTAAATATTAACACACCCTTTAGATTAGACAACAAGAGTGGATCCCGTGGAGTACAACAGACGTGAGGGGTGCTAACACCTTTCCCTTGCATAATCGACTCCCTTACCCAATCTCTCGGTTATAAGACCTTGATTTCTCCCTTCTCAGGTTTTTCTTTGATGATTTTCCTTTCCCTTATTGTGGGATAAATAAATACTCTATGGCGACTTCATTGATTTTCTCTCGATGATTTTCCGCCGATTGTTTCAGCTGGCGACTTCACTAGGGATAGATTGACCAATTCCTGGTCCATCCCAGAGTCAGTCCTAGCTTTTGCTGTTTTGTTTTTCCTTGGGTGTTTATCTTTATACTTTATAGTCTATTCATTTGTATATGTTTGAACATATGTATGTATTACATTTTTATTGCTTTCCATATATACTGGTTATTGATATTGTGTTGGATCTTCTGTATTTCCTTGTTGGTGGGTGTTATTATTGAGGTAAAATGCACAGTACCCAGGCCAGAGTTGTAAACTCTTAGGAACACATAAGAATAGAGTGAGGATATGACGGCTACTGGACTTTGGTCCTACTAGTGCGGTCATGTGTGCCATGCTCAAACGAGGTTCAAATGGGATGCTATCTTTATCACATAGGTGTTATGATGATAGTTGTTCTAGGAGGACTCACGAATCTGAGTTACTATTGACCTTACCCTGACCTAGTCTTCACCCGTGAGTGGGGAGGGAATGATTTTACAGGTACAAATAATGACTATATGTTCTGATGGTGACTGTATGTTCTGTTGGTGACCATGGGTTTCTTTGTTTTATGTTCTTGAACTTTGATCCTGGTATTCTCAGCATATTCAGAAACAACACAACGCATATCCAATATTATGGAAACCTTGATTCCATGTTATTGCACTTGCATCATGGCATATTTACTTTTACAAAAAAATAAATGTATAAAAAATGTATATGAAAAAAGTTGACTTGCATACGCATATCATTTCCAGGATATTCCGAGGTTTTCATTATCGTCAAGGATGGATAGCAACACCATCACAAACAAAGAGATTACCATGAAGACTTTTCATTATCAGTTCCACAATTTTATTCTGACTCAATTGAGGGAAGTATGAGCTTTGTTGGAAGGTCCAAATAAGAAGATCTTTAGAGAGAGTTATGGGAATTTGTTGCCTATACTGAATGATGGGCACGAGAATTGGGCCATGGTGGCACTGTTACAGTTCTATGATCCGCAATTGCAATGTTTCACTTTCTAGAACTATCAGTTAGTTTCAACCTTGGAAGAGTATGCTTTTATCCTTGATATTGAGGTGAAAAACCATATTCTTTTTGTTTGTGTACCGGTGATTCTCAATTATGAAGCCATCACTAAGGCTCTTTATTTGAGTCTGAGCAATGTGAAAGATAACTAGATTATCAAGAGTGGTACAAGCGGTATTCTTTTGAAGGTTCTGATACCCAAGGCTAAAGAATTTGTGAAGAACAAGAATTGGGTCGCGTTCAACATGTTATTAGACGCCATGATCTATGGCATAGTCATTTTGCCCAATGTGGAGAATTTTGTAGACTTAGCAGCAATCTGTGTTTTCATGAACAGAATTCTGGTGCCAACAATTCTTGCCGAAACTTATTATGCTATTAATTCCAGACACGACAAGAATGGAATAATCATCTGCTGCATTCCTATGTTATATAAATGGTTCATGTTACACATGCCCATAAAGGGACCATTTGTATACTCCGAAGATTCACTCCTTTGGTCTCAAAGGATCATAGCTCTTACCTCTTACGATGTCGTTTGGCACAGTATAAGAGGTGGAAAGGAAATTATTGCCAGTTATGGGGAATTTTATAACGTTCCCTGCATGGGGATGAAGGGTTGTATCAATTATAGACCTATCTTAGCACGTTGTCATCTAGGATGCGTTATGAGAAGTTTTTCTCCCCATTTATCTTGCCTCTTGTTGCTTTGTCCTATTGTAATTTGATGTTTAATAAAAATTTCAGGATTCCTGGAGATGATAATACATTACATGCATACTCATGCATTTTCATGCATTTATAGCAGGTACCCGAAGTTGGGGAAATTTCTTATTCAGACTTGGTAATTTCTTTTCAGAACTAAAAATCTTGACTTCTCACCGCTCAGTGACCAAAATTAAGATATGGAGAAACTTCATGGGGAATTGGATGAAATGAGATATCAGATGGGGTTGTTTATGATCGAGATACAGGCTATAGCCCATGGTCAGGAACTCTTGAAGGAGGAGAACCGTCAGTTGAAGACTCATCTAAGTTTGGTAATGGAAATTTTAAAGATAGTTATTAAGAAAGGAAGGTGATCCTATGCCTGTTGTAGCAACAAGAATAGTCATGTTTTCCATCCAAGATCTGCATCAAATCAGGGGCACCCTCCACAAGCTTAGGTTCAGAGCATCCATGCCACCAATATCCGTTTGTTTCTCAGCTAAATAAGAAATGAAAGGCACCAGAGCATGCTCGGTGTACAAATCAGTCAAATAGGCAGAGGTACAGGAAGCCAAAAAGAGTGTTTCGCACTTTTCCTATGCCTTACAATAAGTTGTTCTCTCAGTTTCTCAAGTTTTCTTTGGTGGAACCCAAGTCGTTGGATCCTGTTATTCCTCCTTATCCTACAGGATTTAGTCCCAATGCTCGATGTGATTACCATGTTGGGGCACGTGGCCATTCAACTGAAGATTGTAAACCATTCAGAAATGAAGTGCAAGATTTGCTTGATGCAAAGGTCATTAATTTCACAGCAGATGGTCAAATTTGGGTTCTCCTTTGACTCAGTGATGTCAAGACTACAAAGCGCATCTTTTGAAGCAATAAGTCCATACATATTCTAGTCTCCTCAATATGGAAATTTTCTAGTTTCATTTGCATTCTCATTTGTAATCTTTCTTATTTTGTTCAGTACTTTCTTGTATGCAAAACTTGCTTGTTTTTGAATATTAATCATAATGAAATGAATATGTTTGTCTTGAATTAATCCATTTGTATTCACTCTTAAATTTTTTTTCTTTGTTTTTGATACTCAACTTTTGTGAACAAAGCAAATACCTCTGGAGGGAGGATGATGAATAATATACCTAGAATCTCAAACGGTATGCTTTAGAATAAAAAGCCTACTAACGATGTATAAGCACTGTTACAAATCCCCAAACACATGAGATATAAGTGATTGAAAACCTCATTAACCCCTTTGAGCCTTGAAGTAGGAGTTTCTTTTCTCTTCATAAAAAGCCCTCATTTTTAACCCAGGGCAGAGCAGTATTCAGTTAATCTGATCGAGTATTCAAATCTAATCAGGAGTGTGCATCTAAGGATCAACCACAATGGTTATCCTTCATCCGTCAGGAGGACTAAAGATGATGATACAATAACGGTTATCCCTCATCAACCTAGAAATAAGGCAGTCACGACTTTTCGACAAGTGAAAAGACTCAGGGTCACATGACTTGTTCAAGAAAATAAAAAGAATGATTAAAAAAAGGAATAAAGAAAGCCCTCTAAATCAAAAGGAAATAAAAAGCTTGAAAGAAAACGACTTAGGCAAAAATTAGGGCATCCCGCTGGACCTCAAAATATAAATTCAAAAGAATTTGTCCAGGAAAAAGTTATGGAAAACGAAAATAAAAATTAAAAGCCTAAAAGGCAGAAAAGGATTACAAAGAAAAATCCACAAAGGGACAAAGTCGTGTAATCAGACACCAAAAAAAGGTGAAGTGACTGTCGTGTCCAAGAAACCTTAGTGGTTCCTCAATCATCGTAAATTCCTTGTGAGATATGAGTGCTCGTATCGAGTTAACTGAATATAGGAATGGAGAACATCATAGAGAATTGACGGGTACCAAATAATTTTGAGCCTTAAATCCTTTTTTCTAAAACTGTGAATCAGGCCATGTTACAATCCTTGAAAGTCCTAACTGAAGCAATGGTTAATTCGAAGCAATACTATAATGAGAGTACAATAATCCGACTTCTAGGAGGCTTGCTAAAACTTTTAAGTGCGTATCACTCCATCTTTTTTTTACTTTCTTTTGTACAAAAAAAATTGATGTTTCGACATCTTTTCAATAAAAGTTTTTAACTTCAAGACAAGCATAGGATTTGCATTAGAATTATCATTGTTGGAATAAAACATTCTTTGCATATGAACAAGTGCTTAAACATCAAGTGAGCTTGCATAATGAGCATTAGATGAAAAATTTGATTATCTCGAGGGACAAATTGCTTCATGATACCATTGATGGGTAAATCATTTTTGAGAATGATATTAATCTAGGGAAGACCTTCTATTGACTCCATCGAGTAAAAAAAGACCAGATTGGGAAATGATTCGAAGCAGATTGTGTGGAAGTTTTGATTGCCGAAACGTCTCTGTTGAGCAATAGTGTATCACTTTCAGTTTGGTCATAAGGGACAAATTACTTCAAGTATTTGCTTGAGCATGAGGCAATTCAAGTGGAGAAGTACAGTTGTGTACTAGTCTACTTTCAAGACATAAGTCAATTACCCTAAAAAGGAAAAGTTTGAGACTCTATTGGGTATGAGCGAGTTTGTTTCCCCTACACTGTTTGTTGTCGAATGCATCCATCCTGGGGAAATCAAAGTCGAGAGAAGATATCTCAAAACTATCCAATCTGGGGCATTCAAGTCGGGATTCGATCCCTCAAAGTGTAGTGAGCCTGGAGCAATCAAAGTCGAGAGAAGATATCTCAAAATTATCCAATCTGGGGCAATCAAATCGGGATTCGATCCTTCAAAGTCCAGTCAAACTGGGGCAATCAAAGTTAAGAGGAGATATCTAAAAATTATCCAATCTGGGGTATTCAAGTCGGGATTCGATCCCTCAAAGTGTAGTCAAATTGGGGCAGTTATGTCAAGATTTAACAAATTTCTCTAAGAATCCGTTGATCAAAGGAGAATCAGTTCAGAATCTGAAGATGTAGGGGCAAGTCATCTCAAGGACCCTTTTCATGTAGATCCCTTCATAGAACATACCCGAGGCATTTTGGTGTAATGTGGCAGTAACCGATGTTCACATGTTTCATGTGAGATACAGAGGCAATGAAGCGAGATTAGTCGACATTGCTATCAGTGTAAGGTTTTGCAATAGTTTTCCTCAATAGAGGATGGAAAGGATTTTTTCTTAAAATAGAACTCTGATCCTCAGTGTAGTTTGCAATCTTGTTTAAAGACTTTTCTCTAAAAATATGTATTTCCATAGGATTCTGTACGATCCTTCTCCCCATTGCAGTCTACTCCTTTCAAGGATTCTCTGAAGAATTATTTTATTTACATGTGGGAGATTCTTGATATATCCCATGGAGTCGTCTCTAATCCTCAGTGTGGACCGCATTTTTTATTAAAGCTTTATCTGAAAAGCGCCTTCTCTAGAGAAATGCCTTTTGACGGATTCAGTGCAGCCCTTCTCCTCAATGTGGCTTGCCCTCGGTCAAGGTTTCTTGAAGAGATTTTTGTTTACCTGTGGGAAATTCTTGTTTGTATCTCCATGGAGTCGGCTGTTATCCCTGGTGGAGCAATTTCTTTTCCACAGCAAAGTCCTTTGTTGGCATAAATTCTACAAAGATGGCTTCTCCAGTGTAGTTTATACCAGTGAGATTACTATTAAGAGCTTTTTTATTCCCCTGTGAAAGATATGGCATTCTCCCCAGTTGGAGACGAGTTTTTGAGGATATTTTTGATCAACTTTCCTCTTATCCCCCACGGAGCAAGTTTTTTGTTTCTCGATAAAGCCTGGTGGTGATGTAAATCATACCAAAATCATGTTTCCCCAGGGTGGTGTATACAGGTTAGTGTTGGTCATAACTATTTTTATCCCCAATGGTAGAATATTGTTGTGCTATCCCCAACAGAGTTTTGAACTTCGAACTTTTGGTTCAAGGATTTCTCCTTTTCCCTAAGTGTAGATGTGTACTCCAACGATAATGTCCCTAGTGTGGTCTGATGGTTGATTTATTTTGTTCAAGAATTTCATGATCCCCAGTTGAATTTATTTTCATCAAGAACTCTATGTGAGAATATCTCCATTCCCAGTGAATTTTTCCTCATCCCCGGCAGGAAATAATGGGCATGTTCCCAAAAAAGTCAAGATTTTGTTCGAAATAAAAAGTAGTGCTCTTCTGAACTGTAATTTATTTTTGCAGTTCTCTTTCCAAAAACTCACTTCCCCAATGATATCTCTCCTCAGAGTTTATGGTTCAGATTTTCAATTTCCCACTAAAGTTTAGATTGTTTATTCTTTATGGAAGATCAGATGTGCACGAATGATTGTTTGGATGTTCTCTGTCTCCTTGATAATTTATTATTGTTGTGTTTTTCCCCAGTGAAACATTTAAACATGCATAATTAAACATGCATCATTATATTGCATCCACAGGAACGCATAACATTTCTATTGAATGGAGCATTATGCTATAAAAATTCAAACATGCATTGAGGTATAAGCCAATTAGGGTGTGCACCCGAAATAACCAAATTGTTATGTGCTCAGATTTGAATTACCTCCGCAGTTGTCCCTAGGGTGATCCTATCATGTTCCCCAACAAATCCTATTACGGTTTGTACCCTAGTCAGGTCTTGTTATGTTTCCTTTTCTCCAGTGAGTCGTGCACTTTTTTCCCTCTACAAGTCTTCTGTTATTTTACCCACACTTACTTTGCCTATAGAGTGTGAGTAAGAGTCAGTGTATAACCTTTCTTACTTTTTAAGTATTTGAGTATCCATACTCGGTTGTGGTAATACAGATGATTGCCACTCTTGAAGAATTACACTTTGCCTTTGGCCTGAGGGATATTGTAGTTCTTGAATACTCGCAACCTCTTAAAAGCCAAGCGTCTTTTGGCAATCTTTGTTAGAGCCCTCCTCGGCTGGTCTCTTTCTTTTGTATAAGTTTGCCTTTGATTGCCATTTTTTTCGAATCTGGTTTGGCCAGAATCTTCGTTTAGAGTTCTTTTTGATTGGTCTCTTTTCTTTTTCATTTGTCAGTTTTCTTTTGTTCAGTGGTATATTTAAAACTCGATAGGTATGTGTGAATCCCCAGTAAGTTCGCCTTTGATCGGCGTTCTTTCTTCTAGAGTCTATCTTTGGCTAGTCTTATTTTCATTGGCGGGTTCTCCTTTGATCATTATTCTCTATTAGAGTTTGCTTTAGTCAGTCTCTTTTATGATTTGCTATTTCGGTTAGATTCTGCTTTAGTGGGTCTCTTTTTCATATATGTTCAACATATTTGATTAGGTTTTGCTTAGTCGGTTCATTATCTTTGGGTTTACCTGCTTAGTCGGGTTCTCCTTTTGTTCTCTTAGTTAACATTGTGTGTTTGGTTATGCTTAGTCGTTTCCTCTCCTTTGGGCTAGGTTCTGCTTAGTCGGTTCCTTATCTTTGGATTTACCGACTTAGTCAGGTTCTCCTTTCATTAGCTTATCTAATATTGTGTGGTTAGGTTATTCTTAGTCGTTTCCTCTCCTTTGGGTAGGTCCTGCTTAGTCGGTTTCTTATCTTTGGATTTACCGGCTTAGTCGGGTTCTCTTTTTGTTAGCTTATCTAACATTGTGTGGTTAGGTTATGCTTAGTTATTTCCTCTCATTTGGGTAGGTTCTTCTTAGTCGGTTCCTTATCTTTGGGTTTACCTGCTTATTCAGGTTCTCCTTTCGTTAGCTTAGCTAACATTGTATAGTTAGGTTATGCTTACTCATTTCCTCTCCTTTGGGTAGGTTCTGCTTAGTCAGTTTATTATCTTTAGTTTACCTGCTTAGTTGGGTTCTCCTTCTGTTAGCTTAGCTAACATCCTTGGTTGGGCAGGTGCATCCTTCCTTGTTTGGATTTGGTTTGATTGGTGTTCCTTGTGAGAATCCTCCTTGGGTTTTGGTCTCTATTTTTCCGGTTTTCCATGTTTGGGTTTGCTTCGATTGGTGTTCCTTGTGAGAGTTCTCATTGGGTTTTGGTCTCTCTTATTCCAGTTTTCCATGTTTGGGTTTGCTTCTATTAGTGTTCCTTGTGATATTCCTCCTTGGATTTTGGTCTCTCTTATTCTGGTTTTCTGTGTTTGGGTTCACTTCAATCAGCGTTCCTTGTGAGAGTCCTCCTTGAGGGTCTCTCTTATTCCGGTTTTCCATGTTTGGGTTTCCTTCGATTGACGTTCCTTATGAGAGTCCTCCTTGGGTTTTGGTCTCTCTTATTCCATTTTCCGAGTTTGGGTTCGCTTCGGTTGGTGTTCCTTATGAGAGTCCTCCTTGAGTTTTGGTCTCTCTTATGTCAGTTTTCCGTGTTTGGTTTTGCTTCGATTGGCGTTCCTTGTGAGAGTCCTCCTTGGGTTTTGCTCTCCCTTATTCTGGTTTTCCGTGTTTGGGTTTGGTTCGATTGGCATTCCTTGTGAGATTCCTCCTTGGGTATTGGTCTCTCTTATTCCAGTTTTCCTTGTTTGGGTTCGCTTCGGTTGGCGTTCCTTGTGAGAGTCCTCCTCAGGTTTTGGTCTCTCTTATTCCGGTTTTCCTTGGTTGTTGCAACTTGGGTTCACTTTGATTGGTATTCCTTGTGCGATTCCTCTTCAGATTTTGTCACATTCTTATTGTGTGTTCAATATCCTTTCAAGACATATATATTTTACACCTCTGTTAGAACCTTCTTTGGTCAGTCTCTTTCTTGTATGTGTCTAACCCTGACCCGACATACCCTTCTTGATAACTACATCTCCCCAAAAGAGAAAAAAAAACAAAAAAAAAATAGAAAATGCAGAAAACCAAAATATATAATACCCGATTGTCTCCAGAGTGCAAATTTTATGGTTCTATTGAGTATTCAATCCTCTTCTACCTTGTCATTTTAAAGGCTAGCGCCAATCTCATCCTCAGGTTAAAGAAGATTGAATAAGGGCAGTTGTTGCACCCTAAAGTTCGCCCTATTCATTTTAACTCTAATTGGCTTATACTTCATCATCATATGCATACATACATGTCATAGGGTCTATACTCATGGAATCAAGGCATTTCTTCGCGAGAAAGAGCTATAAAAGACAATTGTTCGGTTAAGCAGCATTGTGAAGCAGAACTCGGGGTTTTTCACATTTAAGTGAACATCGCACGTGTTCCAAGCTATTCAATCATAAATTAATCAAGCCATCATTAAATTAAGCTCTCATGTGTTTTTTCACACTTTGAATTGTAGAGAAAGTCAAGCGCTTAAATGGATTTGAGACAGTTCAAGCCAAAAATCAGTATTTTATGGTTCTAGATTAAAATTCATAACTTGAGACCATAAAATGGTTTGGGAATGGTTCTTTAGGCATTGGAACCGTCTTGAGATCTTCTCTAATTCATCTGTTCAGGTCAAAGGCTAATTTTGTAAGGAAGATCCTCAAAAGCGCAAATACCTGAAATCATGTTATACAACGGATTTGTTGGTCAATTATTTGGTCGGATGTTCAAAAATCTGTAACTTCTAACCGGGAAATCACTTTTGCATGGGTTTTGGAGCATTTGAACTGTCTTGTTATTTTCTTCAATTCTTATGTTCTGGTTGGAAGCTTATTCGGTGAGAAAGATCTTTGGATTTGCTAATACTCTAAGACTGATACCCTGAAACCGTGTGTTGATCCTTTATTTATCGGATGTTCAAAAATTCATAAATTTCACCTGTACGATGTTTTTAAATGGTTCTTTGGTCATAAAATTCGTCTTGGTATTGTCCTCAATTCTCATGTTTGGGTCAGAAGTTAATTCTTTGAAGAAGATTTCTGAAATTGTGAATTACCTGAGAAAATTGCATGTCGAAATGGTTATTTGTTGATTGTGTCGCTGATATTGCAAAAGTCGTAACTTTCTCAATTTTCATGGTATCGAGATGATTCTCACGACACGGTGTCAAAAATTGTGTTAGCTATAAGTTTTCTTCAGGTCCCGAGTTCGGATTATGCTCAGAAGACTTCGGTTTACGGTTTGTTTCCAAAGTTGAACATGAAAATAAGCTAGAAAGGCGACGCAACCCGAAACAGTGGGTTTTTTATGCCAAATTTCTCTCTATTCAAAAAATCATAACTCTCGATTTTTATCGTATCAGAGCGATTCTTTCAGCAAATCGTCATAAATTTCTTCCTCGATAATTTTGTTTGAGGTTTCGCGTCAAGATTATGCACCGAGAGTCATGAGCTTTTGGTTTGTTCGTGAACCGTACACCAAAATAAGCTGAAAAATCTGCACAGCGCGAAAAAGACGAATTTTGACACTGAGTTTCTCTCCATTCAAAAAATCATAACTCACTCAATTTTTATCGTATCAGGATGATTTTTTTGGCACGGCTTCACAAATTTCGTCATTGATATTTTTGTTTCAAGATTCGCGTCAGGATTATCCAACGAAATTCATGAGCTTATGGTTTGTTCTCGAGATATACACCGAAATAAGCCGAAATTTCTGCATTACTCAAAAATTTATTTTCCAAACAATACTTAGGGGCTTGTCTGTATATTTTTGAAATTCAAATTGGAATGATATTTTGGCTCATTATTAAAAAATTCACACTAAAACTTCAAGAGTTCTCTCTCTTTTCTCTCAAGATCCAAAAGAAGCAAGAGGCAATCAAGTTCAAACTTCTCCTCCCTCTCAATATCTTCATTTTCCTCTCCCTTTCTCGCTGTCGATCGACCCCTTTAACCGGCCTGGCACAGCTGCCACCCGAACGACCAGCTCCCTCTCTGCTTGGATCCCCCGCCCGACAGCCTTCCTTCCGGCCGTTCCCTCTGTCGCGCGATCCACACCGTCTGACCAAGCTTCCGACATTCTCCTCCTCTCTTCCGATCCATTCTGCGATCTAATTCAAGTTTTCGCATCGATTAGGTAATTCTTGATGCTCTTGATTTAAGTGCTTAATTGTTTAAGTGATTTCAAATTAAGTGCTTATTTGTTTTTCATAAGTTGAATGATTGAATTATTGAGTTTAAATTGATTCTTGAATAAATAATTATGGACGATTGCAGAATCAGTTGAGCTTTGATTAATTGTTTGAATTTTATGAGTATCGACGCGATAATTGCTTTTAATTGTTGAAACTTGCGCATCAAAGTTTGATTCTGGTTCGATGATTATTCATAATTGTTGAATTTCATGAGTGGATGATTATTCTATATCAATGCATTGATAATTATTGTTTCGACACTTGAGTTAATTGGTGGTATTGATGTGTTGATGTGGAATTAATGATTGCAATGCTTTTGTAATTTCTTAGCAACATTACTTGAATCGATAAATATTTTTTAGGTGTCCGATTATGAGTTTTAAACTCGATTTTTATTGATATCGGTTCATGTACATGTTGCTGCCCAAAAAGTTTAAATGCATTGTAAATTGCATTTTAAATGTGGTTTAATGCATACTTGAGCATAGATGTGCATTTGTTGAACATTGATGTTGAATTTTATCGGTTTCGATGCAATTCTTCGAGTAATTTTGTGATTGGATGTAGTGCTTCTTGGACATGTAAGTATGCACAGATGTGCAATTTAATTGTTGGTTAACGCATAAGCAAGCTTGCCTTGGTGTTTTTTGGCGTTTGCATCAAGATTTGATGTTTTAGTCGAATTTTTGCTCGATTCATGAGATTGACGTGTTGCTTCCCAGAACCGATAAGAGCATGTGAAATATGGTTTAATTGTTGCTTGAAGCTTATTTCGTTTTGATTTATAGATTGTTTGACATCAATATTGATTCGTGATGAGTTTAACTCGGTTTTTGCTTGCGTTTCCATGTTCGTGACAATGTTGCCCGGTTTTTGATTTTATGGTTTCAATGCTTGCTCAAACTTATTTTACTCATGTTTAAATCTTAATTTGAGTTATAAGGATTAATTGTTTGATTGCAATTGATTTTCCTTGTTATTAGTAACTCATCACGTGGCATTGTGCAAGCTTTGGGAAGCGATTTATCGCACTATGCAAGTTGTGGATTATTTTAGCCGTGTAGCATTATTTTTTGCACGGCTATAGTTTGATCTTGTTCCGCATGTGTTTTATTTTAACATTGCAACATTTTAACTCTTATCTTGTGCCTCTTATTTCTAATTTCTTTTCTTTGATTGGTGAAACTTGCACGAAGACTGTCGGGTTTCTTTTGCTTTGATATCGCTTTGCTACGGACTTATTGTGTTTGGTATTTTTCTGATACTATTTTGATTCTGCGTTGTATTTTCTTTTCCTTTCCATGAGAAGTAGAAATAGAGATGCATGATTGAGAGTCCCTACTTTAGGTGGGAAATTCTGTTTAAAGACCTTTAGAAGGCAATTTTGTTTGTGCGTATTATTTTGTTTAAAAGACCTCAAAAGAGGCAACATTTGTGTTTGTTTGTGTGCAAAAGACCTCAACAAAGGAAAATCCCAGTTCCCTCCCATTTATCTTTTACTTTGTTCTTGATATCGAGTCAATAAGTGGAGTAAGGGCTCGCAATCAGCCCCCACAATTTCAAGTCCATTGGTCGTTCTTAGCTCGCATTATACGTTAATGCTTTGAATCGTACTTATTATTGTCCATTGAGTCAAATAAAGTGGAAAAGGGTTCATAACCAACCCCCACATTTTGTCATTCGTTTTGACGATATTAGCTCACGTTTCTTTAAACATTGACGCTTCGAATTATTACTTGGAATCAGTGCTTGAGCAAATCAAGTGGAAAGAGTTCCTTACTCCCATTTCGAAATCCATTGGATTTATTGTTTGTTGCTAGATCGCACTTGATTTTTTTTTTGGTTTTGGTTCGACTTTGTTCGATTGCACTTGTGTTTGTTTTTTTCTTTAGACTTTTGCATGTTCCCTTAGGATTGCTTGTTTCTTTTTCGACTCAAGTTGGACATTAGGTTGTAACCTTTGCATATTCCCTTATGATTTCTTGTTTCGTTTTTTATTCAAGTTGGACATTAGGTTGTAATCTATGCATGTTCCCTTAGGATTTCTTGTTTCGTTTTCGAATCAAGTTGGACATTAGGTTGTAATCCATGCATGCTGACTTAGGTAGAGATTTCACTTTGTTATCCAAATATTAGGACCATCATTGCATGACAACTTTAGGATTGTTAGTCTCCCTTAGACTTTTTCATTCCCCTTTTTTTATTATTAAAACAAAACTTCTTTCTTTAAGAAAACTCAAAACACTTAATAAAGGAAGATGCGAATCCTATACAGTTGAGTGTTGTAGGGTAGAGCGAATCGGTTTAGACTAAATTTTGCTCTATTTTCACTTCCGTAGTTTATTACAGTTCAAATTGCAAACTTTTTCGTAAATCAAAAAATACCAACCAATGCAAAC